>MU790671.1:0-55026 GCA_027886635.1 Lentinula boryana
GCGAGGGCACTACCGATAGTGGTGCTAAGGTTCTAGTTCATCTTTCCGTACATCGACTAACGATCTTAGATCGTCGTTCGCTATCTCGATCGAGATCGATCAGTTCGAACTCAATCATACTTAACTCCATTCACCTAAGACCCTACGGAACCTCACCGGCACGGCCTTAACAGGCGAATTTTTCGTTTCTTGGGTTTAGATTTCTTGGATCGAGGCTGTGAGCTTTCGTTCTCACTGCCTAAATCATGGTTAATAGGTTGAGAAACCCGAGCATCCTTGAGAGCTCTGAAATTATCATAGGCATTTTTTTGTGCTTCAATATTAATTTCCTCGGGTCCAAGACCCACTGCGCCCCAATTTCTAGGGTCAATAGTCTTGCCCTTACCATTGGAAGGACCTTCTCCATGGGAAGCGTCCGATTCCTCGCTGCTATCTGATCCAGCGGGAGTTTCATTGACAATACTCATCCGCTTCTGAATGAGCTTTCGTTGTCCCTGAGACAATAAATTCTCCGCTGCACGGATTGTCACACCTTGCTCAGCAGTGAGCACAGTTGGCTTACTTCTTCCAGTAACAGTGAATGAAGCCGAATGCAAATTAAATTTATTTGTCTCTACTTGAGCCGAATCCAAACTTCAAGCTCGATTACGACGGCGTGGTTGTACTTTAACCCACATTTGTCTCTCACTGTCAGACCCATTGCCTTGGTTCTGACGTTGACCGATGCCATTTACTGTGTCATCGGATTGACTCTGTCCGTTATTAGGATCATAGTCAGTCTCCCGCCTTTCTTGGGGCTGAGAAACACTTCCAGCGCCGACGACCTCGCTGTAGGTACGCGAGTCGCGACTGCTGGAACGAGAATGCACAGCATTCTCCTGGAGCTCCCCATCGTCGTTATTCACGACTCTAGCGGTAGAGCGAGTCTGGTAGTGACCGGGGCCACGACGCAGGTTGTTCTGTTTTGTAGTCATATTTTCAAGGTAGTTGTTTTTGAGTAGTGATGAGTGTTGGAGCTGGAATCCTGGGTTGATCAGACCTGGAGTGCCGAGCGAGAACGCCGCTGAGAGCGAAGTTTTTTAGAGTTAAGAGAGCAAAGTTTTTGGACAGTTCAAAATATGTAACGTTAGAGTGACGGATCACAGTAACGGCACACGAAACTTAGAGGTGCAAGTCGAAAGAACTGGCGTAATTGCGGGGGTAAATTCGAGAGAACCTAATTTACGAGTACAATCGACATCCCTTATATACTGTAACTAGATATATAGTCCATATATGGCATAGTGAGCATAGTAGCATAGACATAGATAACGGATTAGGTCAGACGTGATTAGATAAAAGTATCTCGCATTACAAGATCCCTGCCTCAATGGACCTATGACTTCCTCGAAGTAACTGTAGTTGTTGGCCATGGAGAAGCGGAGAATTTGCCTGGCTGGCCGTCTTGTAGTTCAAGAAGAATGGGAAGTTTCATTCGTGTTAATAGAATAGACCAAACATGAACGTTGTCACGCTGCCTAATACATCCAAATCAAACCAGTTCATCACTTACGAAAAAATCTCGCCACATCAAACTCCTTCTCTAGGGGATCGTTGCCTTTTTCTTTGTACTCTTTCGGGGCTTGATAGATTCTCAACTTATAAAAAGTACTGACACGATGCTTCAGCTTTATACACCAAAGACCTCTAGACCATCTATTCCAAAGCACCATTGCTCTCGTCCACTTCAGTACAGACCATGATCACTGGTGCAGAATTCTCGATTGCACTCACTTTGGCTAGCAAGATTATTTCAACACTCTCAACAGAAAGACTCAAAAACAGAACGGATGAAATATTGGGGGACCACAATCTTGCGGATTTAATGGGCGAGCTTTACGAACTGAATGAAAAACAAGCCAAGAAACAGAATCGCAAGTGGGACAAGTAAGCTCCATCGTTGAGTAACGACGATTAGAATACTTACATGTGATGCAGGGCTTGCGAGAAAATTAAACTTCTTGAAGTATCCAGAGCACCAAAATATATGCTGTTTCGATACTCAACTGCACGTTCAGCATATTCTCTAGCTAAATCGTACGAAGTAAACGTCAAGGTAAGGTGAAATTGCTGGGAATATTGACTGAGAAAGCTTGACTGGGCAAAACATTTCATACAGAAAGATACTGCTTTCGCCAAATTACAGGCTTACAAGAGGAATGTATTGCAAAAGCAAAAGGTACGTGTGTGGATTTTTGAATTTCTTGTTTATCATGCTGAAATCTGTGTACAGGAAAAAGAGAATATAGAGGACGCTCAAACAAGGAATCACCCAACAGAAGTGGGATCTTTTTTTGCTAGAAGTTCTAGTCATTCTGATTTGACCATAGGAGGCACACCTATCGAGTTTTGGTCGAACCACCGTCTGTTGAACTTATATTGATGCTGCTTTGATTTACTTATTCTAACATAGGAGGACCCAACATATCGGCACATAGTGCGGAGTTCCTCTACAATTGTCTTCGACTACTCTCCTCCAGTAGTAAGGATTTATCGCGCATCTACCTGATTCATTGATAAAGTAACATCTTGGTTGATTATGAAAGGGCACTCCTGAAAATCCTGCGATTCATTGCCCAGTACGTTTCGCTCCGCTTTTCCTTGTTTTTCACTGGACCACAATTTTGCATTAGGTCGGTTCTGAACTTACAATTCCCGAAGGTTTGAAACCTGGAAACATTATGTTTTACTCCTCGGTGAGTTTTTCAACTTGGTTGCCTGAAGTGATAAATAGTTTTCATATATGAATTGTCCGAGCTCCAGTCTCAAACCTCTAGTCATCCTGTAAGCGCTATCTATCTTCACCATTGTCAGCTTGGACTCATCTAGAATTCTCATACCTGAACTGTCTCAATGCAAGTATCACGCCTCTAGTCATCATGTAAGAGCTACCTTTGGTTCACTATTCAAGCTCATGACTCAAGAATCTCATAGAGTGATATTTCCATGGGCGGAGACGAAAGCGTTGACAATGCTTCAGAGCTTATTGCTGAAACCAATCATCTCGCTGAAATACTGGTGTCTATCAACAACAGCAATGCTAGTATTGCGACTACGTTCTATAATTTTGATGACATAGATGAGACTGGGAGCGATTGCGGAGGCTCTGGCGACTTAACCGGCAACTGCTAAGCGCGTCTCAATTTGCTTGCGATTCATGCTCAATTCATGCAGGTCATGACTCATTTGTATCAATGTGCTTTGTATCTTGCTATCTCCATGTTTTGTCCTGCTATTATTTATAGATTCCTGTAGCCTGTCTTGTTTTATTGCACTAGATTATGGATTGAGTTCTGATAATATTCAGAAGTAACAATAGTAAGTGCTGGAAGATTGGGCGGGAAGATAGCCTGGAAGATTGATTGGACCGGGAAAATTTCTGCCGCGCCTTATGTTCTGCAAGATACTGTAAATCTCAACTGAAGAGGGGTAAAAGGGCGTAAGTATACTTGAAGAGAAAGGATCGAATACTCACTGAGAAACGTATTCTAATATTTATCTAATCTAATCTCAAGAATTGCCCAATCCGCATGGTCGTGGAGCCATCTGATCCAACGTTTAGACCACCGCCACCGCCTAGTATGCCCCGCCTTCTCGAGCATATCGGAACGGCTGGAACGTTTGCTATATGCTAGGCGAAACCTCAAGAATATACGAACGTTGGAATTACGACAAACGGGATGATTTCTGGTCGAATCGTCGTTTTTTATGGCTAGAAATTGTTCCAAATTGCTCAGATACGTTACCTGGATGTCATATTGATATCCACTTATCTCTCTCCCGACTTCGCTATTCAATGTTTAGTTACTCACTGCTAAGCTTAACGTGTGCAGAACTCCAAATAATAGGGTTTTTGTCCCTTATATGGCAGTGTTGTGCATTTGATATAATACATTTTTAGTTATCTTCAGAATCTTGCGCCAGAATTCCGACATCCGAGCAATGCTCAATTTTCGCTTTTCTGACGTCCAAACGGTTGATCCGTGGTTCGACCAGGATGATAAGCCAACAAGCCATGTGGGTCGTTAGCATACATATATGTGTTTCAAATAATTTCAGCATATCCTATTTTCATTACTCTGAACTCCCGCACAACTTTGATTAGTTAAAACTTTCAGCTTCTTTCTCTCTGGTAAAGCTTCACGGCTTTCCCGATCTCTCTGGCAGAGTTAACTTACGTCCTGTCATATTCATTCGAGCCACTCATGCTAGGCTCGGTGATTGCAGCGGTAAATACATTCCATTTCGGAGATTCTTCTCAAAATTCACAATTAAATTTTAGTTCTCCGGCATCTCTTTCCTTGTTCTTGCAAGAGTTTCGACAATGCCCCTTCCCGAAATCGTGCCTCATCAGGATGTGATGCGTGAAATCTTCGAGCGGGATCGAGCTTTTGTCGATGATCAAAACCTTTTCCTCGAGCCTCGTGATGCTGAAAGTGACTCTCGGTGTAGAGATTTAACCTTGGCAGAGGCCAAAACGAGTATGGGTGCCTTTGAAATCTCCCAAAGATTCTCCTCATGTTCTTTCCCTTTCCCAAGTGCCAAATTGGGAGGAAATTCTTGCTTATGCGGATAAACGATATGGCAAAGGAAGTCGGAATATCTTGATGTATGATAAACACGTCCGTGGTTTTTTTTTTCAAATCTCCCTACATGAGTTGCTAACATTTCCTGTTCAGTATCCAGATGTTCATCCAGTAAAAGTCTGCGTTCCCTCTCAAGTGGTTCCAATCAAGTTGACAGGTAATCATCTATTCAATCCTTTAGCCGTCACAACTCATAGTCGTACTAAGGGCCGCCTTCTTGCGAGACCACCAATGCTACTGACGGGGGGAATATATCTGGAACGCATGGCATAGCATCGATTATGATCCAACAGGGTCTTACACTCACTTCATCCTTTACTGTTAGCAGTATGCTGTCTTTTGTTATAAGCTCCAACGCCCTCTTATCTACTCTCAAAAGATGCAGCGAGCATGGGCTTGACCAATGCATTCAGAACCAAGATAAAATTCCCTGATATTGGGACTACTAGAGGGGGGCCGACAGTGTTTGTAACGTTTACCAATACCCAGGCCGAAAAGTGAGTCTTCATCAACCCTACTTTCGCGTTACATGCCTAATTTTCTGGTGCATGTTTCTTTTCTTAGTTTCGAAATCAAGTTCGACGATATGGTTACAACGACATTCAATATGACAGTAAAAGAGGGCCAAACATGCCAGGCTATGGTAGGCGAATATTTTCGAAACGTGTTACAACATCCTCAACTTGCTGATATGTTATATACGTAGGAAACCGTCCGTTCGTGCACCTTGCAAGGCACCGCGGAGGTACCGTTTACCGCGACCGGTATTATCTGGGTTCAATATGACGATAGAACTTACGATCACATTGAGTATAACGAGAAGAAGAAACCTCACAGCAAGCACTACAAATGTAGGTTTAAATTCTGTACTCCTCAGTTTATTCAACCCACGTTCCCGCAGTCAAACTTAACATGACGGAAGTGCTGCCCGAAGCTGCCCAGCGGACTGTGACTGCTACTTTCAAAGGATCTTTTTTGACAACTTCTCATGGACAATATGAGGCTGTATGCACTGGAGGAGATGAATCGTAGCGTTGAAAAATCCGGAATTTTTTCTATCAACTTTCAACATTTAACCATAGACTAGACCTTTAGAGACTTGTATCTTGTTATCGCCAGGATTATTGTACTACATACTTAGATGGACGAATACAAACCGTGGGTATTTATCGCCGAAAAACCGAAGTTAGGTCCTTTCCGATTTTGATCCCCTAACCAAAACGTCCACAATGCCTCAAGAAGCCAAAGAGGAACTTTTCCCTACCATCGGTGCAATCGCTAACAAGGCTGACCAACTTCCCGAAAACGAAGATCACAATGCAGTGGTAGATGCTGCTGAAGACAAACCTCTGCAAGAGATCGAGAGTTTATGTATGAAATGTGGAGAGCAGGTGCGTTCTTCATTGATTTTAGTCGTGCTTCAGATCGTACTTCATCCCAGGTATCAGTAGGGAACTACGCGGATGCTGCTCACCTCGATCCCTTATTTTCGTGAAATCATTGTGATGTCTTTTCGGTGTGAGCATTGCGGCACCTCGAATAACGAGATACAGTCTGCGGGGACCATTAGACGTACGAAGTTTCAAAAGTCTCTGAAGAGTTTTTCTCATTTATTTATCATTCTGTCTTGCACAGCTGAAGGTGCTCTATATACAGCAAGAATATTGGCACGATCGGACTTGGATCGACAAATTGTGCGCTCTGCCAGTGCATCAATTGTCATTCCGGAACTCCAGCTCACCCTTCCAGCATCTGCTCGTGGACAACTAACCACCGTCGAGGGCCTCATACGAGACATAGTTGCTGATCTGAGCATGGATCAACCTTTACGACGGATACAAGATGAAGAATCATACAAGAAACTTCAATTACTCATCGACAAGCTCAAGGAGATCCTTGGAGACGAAGAAGAAGAAGATGATGAGAGAGCAGATGATGGAGTTAACGCTCAGTCTGTCACAAAGGCATCTAAAAAGGAGTCTCCTATGCCTGCATTTACTGTCAAATTAGATGACCCATCTGGTAATTCGTGGATTGAATTCATCGGAAGCATGTCTGATTCTAAGTGGAATATGCGAACATACTCTCGATCGTTGCAGCAAAATATCGAGCTTGGCTTGGTCGCAGCCCCCGACGAATCTGCTAGTGCGTTGTGCTCTTGTCTTCATGGATCCTAGAATTAATTGTTTCTGTTGCAGGCGTCGTTCAAGGTGCCGCCAAATTATCACTGGATGATCATAATCAGGAAGCCGTTGGCGGCAGTGGCGCTGAGGGAACGAACGAAGAGATTTATGTTTTCCCGGGTACATGTTCAAGCTGTGGCTATCCGCTTGATACTATGATGAAGAAGGTGAACATCCCGTACTTCAAGGTATGAAATCCTCTGTGTTTGCGATGCTTCTGTTTTCATTCTTCCTTTCTAGGATATAATCATCATGTCCACCAACTGCGATCGTTGCGGTTATCGCGACAACGAAGTGAAATCCGGTGCGGCAATTTCAGAGAAAGGCAAGAAATTGACTCTAAAAGTGGAAGATCGTGAGGATCTCAGTCGTGATATCCTGAAGGTAACTCGTTCTTCAATATTTCTCTGTGAACGAAGGTGTTTAATAACAGGATTGCTTAGTCGGAAACTGCTGGCCTTACCATCCCTGAAATCGATCTTGTTCTAACCCATGGCACTCTCGGCGGTCGTTTTACAACCCTGGAAGGAATTTTGGAACAGGTGTACGAAGAATTGTCAGACAAGATTTTTACTGGAGATAGTGCTTCGAACACGCCTGAGGCTACGAAAGAACGCGCCAGGTTTGAAAAGTTTCTAGGTGATTTGAAAGAGGTGGGTCCAATTTTCGGGTGACCTACATGGTGTCATTTAAGCTCACGACCTCTATAGATTAAATCTGCCGCTCGACCTTTTACCCTCATCCTTGACGATCCACTCGCAAACTCTTACATTCAAAATTTATACGCGCCAGATTCCGATCCCGCTATGACAGTCGAGCTGTACGAACGTACATGGCAGCAAAATGAGGAGCTTGGATTGAATGACATGAAAGTGGAAGGATATGAATCGGATAGAAATTCGAATGTCGGTGATATGATTGCCAAGAAAGACAGCGAGTCTACGGAGGAAAAAGAGAAAATTGCTGCAGAGAATCCATAGGTAGACTTTGGTACATGTAGAATCTATATAGTGCGATGAAATGTTCAATGCAGTCAGTGATACAGTAGCAACAGACGCTTAACTTGCACTGCCAACTTCTTTTCTCTCACTATTATATCATGCCTGTTTGTACTACTTGTACTCATTGGCTGCCTCATCTTTATACAGTCTACCAATCAGCCTACAATCTCCGATTAGAGCAGTGCGTTCGTAACCTCAAGTTCTGAAAGCAAAGCTCAATCTCTTATTCTATTCACGTCCAGCCAAACTGTCATTCCTTTGCTGATCCCTACGTCGAACATGATGAATTAACGCTGGTCATTGATTTGCTACTCCTCAAGCGCGCTGTATATCGTCATTTGCTGTATAATCGTGACTCAGAACCAAGAAGGGAGGATGGGACGACGGCTAAAGACGATAATGAACAATCAAAGCAAGAACGAGATATTCCAACTACCCTCCAAGATGAAAGGGAATTGGTGAGCTTCAATTTGCATGCTGTAAGAGCCGACGCTCATGTCATGATCAACAGTCCCGCTGGCGTCTTGTGCTGCGACTAGGCTTGACGTTGACTTTTGTCGATGCTTGTCAGTGTGTTTACAGATATGAGTAGTAACGGTATATCTGACTGGATACAACAGTTATTCGCTGGAGCCACCTCAGTGTCCAGCCGGCTTCTGTTCAGCTCGAGGAGTCTCCCAATTTTTCTCCGTGGAATATAGGAACGATATCCGGATTCGCAACAATATTCTTTGGCTGCTGTATAGGTACAGTGCAACGACTCTATTCCTGATTAGTTTCTGATTTTCTTTCCAGAAACTGTAGCGTTTCATGCAGGTGTGATTATTGCATGTTACGTCGTATTGCGTGCTTTACATCTACGCCTTGGGGGCTTACAATCTGATATACGCAGAGAGTTCAGGTGTGATGACGTTTCATTCTTCGGTTCAGCTTCACAGTGCTCAAATCCTTTTGCAGATTTTCACTCATCCCACTGGCCCTATTCTATTCATCCTTCACCAAGCTCTTCTTCCTCTTTCTCCTCACCATCTGGCGACCTTCTCGCACGTCTCAACCTCTGTCTCCTTCTGACGGAGACACTTTAGTCCTGCTGCCGTTCAACTTTGATCTCGACATTCTCAGTGCATTAAATTTCCTGACGGATGATAATCTTGACAGGGAATGGATTGTACGAAACGTGATGGGGGGAATGTCTGCTGGGTTTGGTCTGCGTGGTCAGTAAACGGTCGTTGTCTTTGTTCGCGCATACTGATAATCATGAAATAGTCATTTTGGACATCAACCCGTTTTTTACCACCCTAATCATCCTATGTGGGTGGATGGTGAAAACGTTTGTTTCTCGTTTGATCAGTGGCTGGATTGGAGATAATGTGGCGACGGCTGAGGCATGGTTAGCATCTAGTATACCCTGAGGCATGTATGTGCCGGGTACCACAGTTAATTATGAATGCCGACGGTCCTGTGATGGTGTCATAGGAACATAGTGAGTTCGAGAATAGCACTGGTACGATATTGACGTTCTTTCTTAACTTGTGCGTGAGCATGACGCGGAATTCAACGCGATGCCTCAAGAACATACTTGGAAGGCCTGACCTGCTATTCGGTGTCAATGCAGATCCAGAATTATACGCTGATGCTCCTCCTTACTCCGTTCGCATACCTTTGCAAGGAAATGATTCCCATCAAGAACAAAACACCCTCATAGTCTGTTGCGCATGTGCCTAAGTTTTCGAAGGCAAACACGGTTACTGCGTGGGCCGCCAATGCCTCCACGAGGGCTGGTACACGGTTTTGCTATAATATTTCCGTTATTACCCCGCCCAATATACTTAAATTGCGACCAACTCATAGTCTTTGCACCCCATATTTCAGCCCCGTTTTCCAACGAAAACGTCTCGTCCTCTATTACTAGCGATGAAAGTCTTCGTCGTCCACTCTACCTTCGTTTCTCTGCTCGCTTGGATTACACTGACATTCGCCCTTCCACAAGCTGGGAGCGGTACTGTCACTGCGAAAGCACGCGCCGCAACATCTACTGCCCGCTCCAACACTGCAGCCAAGGCGGCGGGAAAGCTGTATTTTGGATCTGCGACGGACAACCCCTTTCTCGACGAGGATGCTACTTACAAAGCGATACTAAGTGATAATACGCTGTTTGGACAACTCAGTCCAGAAAATGCTATGAAATGGGTGGGTGATAGATAATGCAGCCACATCATGGTCCATTCTTGAAGTGAACGCTCTTTAGGATGCCACGGAGCCTGAACAGGGTGTTTTCACCTTTACCAATGGGGATGTAATTGTCGCCCTTGCGCAGGCGAATGGACAAATCATGCGAGGTTCGACTTCGACGTTGCACTCAGCCTTCTTGATCTTGATTTCCTGGTTCTTTACAGGCCACAACACCGTATGGGGAAGCCAGCTACCGTCATGGGTTTCAGATAGTGGATTTGATAACGCGACTCTCATTAGCGTTATGCAAAACCATGTCAGTACCGTGATAGGTCACTACAAGGGCCAAATGTGAGTAAAAATACAACACTCTTCGTTGAACTTTACTTATTGCTGGCTTCTAGATGTATGCATACTTCGATAATACAAAAAACATTCTTCTGACATGTCTTTCACAGACAGCTGGGATGTTGTCAATGGTACAATGCATGTTCGATCATACACTTGTTCGCCCAATTGACCGTGTACGCAGAGCCATTCAATGATGATGGGACTCTGGCGTCGAACGTGTTCTTCGAAACGATAGGCCCTACCTACATTGACTTGGCCCTTCAGGCAGCACGAGCAGCTGACCCTGATGCAAAACTCTACGTGCGGATCTTTGCTCTTACGGAGACGGAATGTTCACGTATCTACTTACACAAGAATAGATCAACGATTTCAATATTGAAGGTGAAGGTGTTAAAGCTACCGCGATGGCAAACCTCGTTTCGGATCTCAAGTCTCGTGGGATTCCCATCGACGGAATTGGGCTAGAAAGCCACTTTATTCTGGGTGAAGTACCCACAACGCTTCAGGCGCAAATGGAAGCATTCACCGCACTGGGTGTGGAAGTAGCAGTCACGGAGCTCGACATCCGTATGACGCTTCCTGAAACAGACGCGCTGCTTGCCCAACAGCAAACGGACTTTCAGAATGTTGTTTCTGCGTGTACTGCAGTGGCAGATTGTGTAGGGGTACGCGTTGCCCTAGTCTTTCAGATATCACGATAATAATATCCGATTCCCTCAGGTAACTGTTTGGGAATAGTAAGTGATCTATATTTACAAGACTGATGTTGACTGGTATACATTAATCCGCTCTAGCACTGACAAAGTGAGTAGCTGAAGCTGAATCACAAGGTCCAAGCTTACGACTCCTCTAGTATTCATGGGTTCCAAGCACATTCGCTGGACAAGGCGATGCTGATCCATGGGATGAGGTGATAAATTCATATTAAATTTCAACACAAGCTCTGATCTCTTTTTCCTACAGAATCTCGAAATGAAACCCGCATATGACGGTATAATTGCGGGTTTCTCTTCGTGATGGATGAATAACAGAGAATCACGATTGAAAGCCACTGGAATTTGGTATCGTTCGTGTGGACCTACATGCTAGCTCGAGCTCAGCGCTCATCTCTTGGCACAGAACTTTGTATATAGTATATCGTATGTTCGATGGAAATTTGGACCTTCGAAATTTCAGACCCTTTGACGCGTAACCGTCACAGAGCACGTGGTAATGTCACGCGCACTATTAATCAATCGCTTGAACGCCTCATGATCATGGAAACACACAACATTTCTTTCTGATCCACGAAGCACAGTCGTTAAGAAAACGACACCGATGCCTTCCAATCGTGAGCAAGATCCTTTCGAACGCTCACGGGTGAAAACCTTCGACAAAATGTTTGACAAGGACCTCGAGTACCAGTGGCACCTGGATCTCTACAAAAAACTGTGTGGAACGGATCTGGGTGACGCCACACCAGGGGGCGGGCGAAACCGACGCGTAGTCGTGCGTCGGTGGCCCCGAGCTCCAAATGGCGCTGTGATCAGCGGGCTACCTCCAGGATACACCACGCCATCGAGCACCCATCTTTGGGGGGAACGCTTACTCGACTTCTTTTCCTTCTCGAGAGGCACAGACGGTGCGGCACCGCTCAATCATACAGTCTCTACCAGCAGCAGACTCTCCGCTTGGATGAAGGCTAATGGAGAAACAGAGTATGCGAAAGATGAAATGATATGGGCAGATACAGAAGAACCGCCACGACTGAGACCTGCAGCAGATATCATGGAAATAATAAACGCGAAGGATCTGTTAATAATGATGGGCTCCTGTGGCGTCTCTCTGCCCCGAGAGCCGGCCGACGCCGATGAAGATGTATGTTTCTATAGACGCTCAGTTTTTGGTCGATAATGATTATTTTTATTTTTCGCAGCCTAAACCAGCCGCTTACCCATTTGATTACAAGAATTATCCTGACCCTTGGCCTTTGGTGCCTTTTTCTTCGAATCCTCCTACTCTTCAATCCCAAATTCCTTTTCATTTGCTTCCCGAAACGTTGATTGTACACGACCCCTTCCGTCTTCTCCATGCCAGGACACCCAGAGACAAAGATGTTGATTGGACTTCGGTGGATGATGTCACTCACAAGTACAAGCTTGATCTCACCGTTGACTCAATTAAAGAGACTATCGCTTTGGAACGAACGAAGATCGAAGCGATTACGAAGAACGCTACTCCCGTTACTGTTGCGATATTATTCTACCGCGGCGATGAACGCGACTTAGGAGGCTCTAATGCGACTAGTATTCCTGGTAATGCGTACAAGGTCACGGTACCCCCACCACCGCCGCCACCTATTTCTGTGCCTGAAGCCCACCTATTTCTCTCACCTGCTCATGCTGTTGGTATTGGAAATCACTCTCGCGTATACCATGCAGAATGGGAATTGCCTCGTTCAGTATTCTCAAAACCTAAAATCTGCAATACATGCTTGGAAGAAGCCGCTAGGAAAATCATCCCAGACACCGCTGGTCTAACGATGGATAACAACAGTCCTGGCTCTAATACTTTCTTTAATGGTACTTTGGACTTACGGGAGGCACATACACCCAAGATCAGCTTTGCCTATACCAAATTCAGCTTCGATCATGCTGACCTTGAAAAATCTCGAGAGCAAATTCATCAAGATCACATACATACACTTGAGGATGAGAAAACGACGTCTTATGTTGAATATTCTGGATCCATGGATGCTATCCACGTCAATACCGTTCCTTGGTACGACCCGGCTTCGACATCCCCACCACCCTGTTCACATTTTGCACAAAGTTCTGTCTGCGGCTCGCTTCCAGAATCTCCTCCTCCTACCGCTCAGGTATCTGTCGTGGCGAAGCTCTCGTTGCGCGGAGATAATCACATGAAACGAGAAGCGGCGAATTATCAGCGATTTGGCGCGCAGTTCTCCCAGCATTGGACAGGATATACGTTGGCAACACCGCTCCATGATCCTACTCCCATGGGTGCGATAACACCTGTATTCTATGGCTACTACTCCAAAGAAGATAGCTCAGACTCCGAGAAATATTTCAGTCCTATCCTTCTACTTGAAGATTGCGGTAAACCTATCGAACCTGACAAGCTGGACTTTGATGACAAGTATGTTATAAACTACTCCTACGGTAATTAAATCGGTTTAAACATTTTCATACTCTAGACAAGAATGTGCTGCTCTCGTCTTACGTTTACACTTTCACAAATGGACTCAAGGTTCCTTCTGGCCTAGAAACATCGTCATGCAACTCGGTGACCATGCCGACTTCCCGCTGATGAAGTCCGCCAATGACAGACGATTTAGGCTGATAGATTTTGGGCGCGCGAAGTGCCTGGTGGATGCGGAAGAAGCAGATGACTCACAGAGCGACAACTTGTGGAAGCAGAATTGGGACAAAGAACGGTTCGACGAGAAGTCTGCAATTGGAAGGGTGCTCGAATTCTACTACCCCACTTGATGTGATACCAGCCATCATTTCTGCGAAGAGTCTCTTTGAAAATTAGCCTTGTTACGTATATTGTTAATCATCGTTAACATGAAGCCCACCTGTCTGTGTGTATATCAGTACATCAATAATATTGCCTAGACTTCGATTCACCAGATCAAAGCGGTAGGGGTGAGGTTCCAAACTTCAGTTTCCATTTCTAGATGTGGTTATGGTAAATAACTCATCAGTACAGGGCCATACCACCCACAAATTCACAACCCTGTTTAAGCTGTTCAGCATAAGAAGCTCTGAGTCAAATTTTTTTTTGGTTTCTCTCTCCTCTCTCCTCTCTGCTGGTCAGATAAAACCTTGGTGGTCTCTTATGCTCTTCCCTCTATATGTTCCGCTTTTCACAGGATGTATATTGACTATCGCGCATGCCTTGCCACATCCAGTTGCAAGGGAGCTTCCGAAACCTGTGGGGTGTCAATATCCTTTCTCACCTTTCCAAGTACTGAAACTGCTTGTAGGATTGGATTCTCGAAAAAGGAGATAGTTTGATCCCTCCGTTTCCACCCGTGGATTTCAAGGTCTTTGGTACACCACTACTTCTCAGATCACAAACTCGGGTTATCTGAATCGTTGATTAGATCCTTTGTTGGCACAGACTCTTGATTTAAATACTCGTGGACCAACCCTTGACCTTGGGTGGTGTAGAGTAGCGAATCTTGTAAGCTATAAGGATCGCGCAGGAGTGGATCACAGTTACAAGCAAACAGAAATAACTTTGATTTTGCCGGAAACACGCAATCCTGGCTCTTCCCTGCCCTCCGATTATTCCCCTCGCCTTCCGGGGAGCCGTTATTACTCTGATGTGAACACGCTCAAATACACGAAACAGGTCGTTGACGTTGGGCATACTAAGAGCGGACGAGCTGCTATGATTGTATACGGAAGGAGTGGTCAACCATTGATGATGAACGAGGTCTACAAGAAAGCCACTGCCGCAGAGCAAAGTCGCCTGGAGAAACAGGTCGATAAAATGGCTTGTGACGAGGCTGTCCGTATTGCGAAGCAATCCCAGGTTTTATATACGTGAGGGAGATGTTTTATTCTGAATATCTCCCTATTGACATGTTCCTTCTTCACCTATCCTTTACAGAGGCTTCCGTTCGGCTGATAGTGTTCTGGTCTATATATCTCAACGTGAACCTGACAAAGTGAAATCAGTGTTGTTAATGGATTGGCACGACTCTGTTTTCGTCAAGAAGGATACGCCTGAGGATCAGATGGTATTCGATATTTGAACAGAGCCTGATCACGTTGAACTGATATGACGTTCTTGTAGCACAAATATTGTCTTCACACAATCAACTTCATCCGGTATAACTTCGCGCAGCCGCCACCCCGATGGCCTAATCAAGTCGCCTCATGATACTTAGGATGATAGAGTAGGATCAATATTCACCTAACTTTCCTTTCTGTTGACCAGTTCACCACGTCTGAGTTCAGGGAACTAGTCCAACTGCAATGTGTCGGAAAACTCATGCACCTTGATGTTTCGCAGAGGCATGATAGGTACAGATTCAAAACCTCACCGGTTGCGAGTATGAAAAGATGCCTCTGTGAAAAGGACCAGAATTTATATTATGAGGGAGACTCGGAGAAAGGGGAGGCTGTCTGGATCTTGTTCAACTTGTGTTGACCAGGACTGTGTGATTGTCAGCACGAGCTCTGTGCAATTCATAAGTGACGCTCATGTAGCGCTCGAAGCGAAATTGCCTCTCGCTGCGCACGGACCATTTCGCCAAATTGCCTCAAACAAATCAACCTGACTCTGTTATACTTTTCCCCTTCCAACATCTCTTGCCCTGTACACATCAATGTCTTTTTTTCATGCACTCTTACCTGTTTTCGCTTTCAGATCTCATCCTGTGACTTAAGTAGCTGTGGTGACCGACCTCATCTACGTCGTCGAGGATACATCCAGAGATGTAAAGAGAAGATTTCGGTTCGTTTTTCTTCTTTCGACGCTACGCCTGCTCTATGCTGACTGATTTTGTAGCGATGCTTTTATGTTCCGCCTTTCATGTCACCGACGTCTCACTTCATCCGCCTCTGTACCTTCTCGTGTGAGTTCTTTTTATCTATTTTGTGGTTTTCGCATTGTCGCTTTCGATACACCGTCGCTGTTGATTACCTCACCCATTCCTTTTCCTCTTCTGACCGTTTTCGATGTTCTAGCCTTTGCTCGACGTCGACGTTGGCAGAGGTGTTAGCTGGCCTTTAGCTTCGCCGACATTCATTGCCGTTCACAGAGATACTCATTATATTTGTCCCTTTCCTAGATCATATCTCGAGTTCATTGTGTCGCATGACGATTATTCTTCAAGTAACACAAAACCATTTTCATCTTACCTCACCCACTCCATGCGTCATCCAAGCAACGTGCTCAACGACTTTCTCAACGCCAACAGCTCAGCCACTGCAGGAAAGTTCCCGAGTAATTCCCCGAGTAACGCTTCCGTCATTCGGCACGTCGTTGTCACCGCCATTCAGGATTAGGATCACATAGGGTGTATTTGGGAAAAATCTGCCTGTGGAATTCAAGACAGCTGTGGGATAATATTCGGAAGGAGGTTAGGAAACGATGGAAATCTATTGGAGATGATTCATTCAGAGGGATTTCTTCGACAATCGTGTGTGTGAAGGCCGAAGGACGCTTGTTGGATGGGTGGTTATATTTGGTCACTCAGACGGACAGATGCGGAATCTCGGCCGAAGGCTGTTCTCATGCGAAGCGTGGGATATTTCGATATTGTTGCCAACAACTTTAATTTGTTCCTTCAAGGCCAAGATACCTTATCGACAGCAAGGACATATTTTCCTCATGCAGAGATTTCACTATCTTTCTCTCCTCATTTTGTCTCTCTTCATTGCTCCAATTCTCACCCAGCCGAACGAATCTACGAAAATGCAAGCTCGAGATTCGAACGGCATGATCATGTCTATGGACGGTTCGATGGATCTAGCATCTGGCAACATGCTCACGTATTTGCACTTTACTGTTGGTGGCGACATACTCTGGTTCCAAGGCTGGGTGCCGCAAGGACCTGGTGCGATGTTCGGTGCCTGTGTGGGACTGTTCTTGCTTGCTCTCGTGGATCGCTGGATTGCGGCCTGTAGAGCGATGATGGAAGTGCATTGGGCCAAAAGGTGAGTTTCGACTGTTTACCAGTGAGCTTGTTACGGTTCTCAATATGAACCGATGGACTCTCAGGGCACAGATCGCTTATGCGAATAAACTCAATGCGAACGAGAATGCGGATAAGAAGAGAGCAGTGCCTCCATTAACACCAGGAAATGTTTTTCTTATGAGACGTGCTCCGCCGTTCATCCCTGCTCATGACATTGTTCGAGGGATTTTGCACGCTGGTCAAGCTGCGTTGACTTTTGCGTTCATGTTGGTCGTTATGTGAGCATCTAGTATGCATTACTTGGTCAATGGGGGTTGCTTATTGTGTTTTCGCACTTAGGACATTCCAGTTAGGCTTCATTATATCAATCGTCGTCGGGCTTGGGGTAGGAGAGACTTTGTTCGGGCGGTATGCTCATGCTGGAACGACGCTCCATTGATATGATCTTTATTTACAATGCGCTATTTGTGGAATACATTGTACCGTTTCCCTTGTTGCTACGAATATCATGAATTACTTCTCCGCATCTTACTATTCCGCTGAGTGTAATTGACATACGACGAATATTGAGTTTCTGATTTGTCGGGACAGGGGGACAAAAAGTTTTTCTTCCCATTCCTGATTTAGTCCAAGCGCGTCACGGTCCGTTACCGTTTCTATCGCTTCCTCTAATTTATCTCCATGGTCCCTCTCTGGCACTCTTGACCGTGTACCACGATCACTCTATAACTAGGCCTAAGGATTCTCTGTTGGATCTTTAACGACAAAGGGCCTCTCTGTTTCACGGCAACACACACGAACTAACGCTGACGCTTTACTTTGCTATCCTACGGTCAATATGAGTTTTGGAACTGCTCCTTCAGTTCCTGCGGCGTTGCAGGTGTACAAGTAAGAAAACCTTGTCGTTTGATCTTTGAGAAATACGCTGAGTCTCTGTACTTTCGCAGCTCCTATGTCATCGACCCCGAATGGCAAACGAAATTCTCAATAATCTGGGGTTCTTGTCTGGGTGCATCGTTGCTCTTTGCTGCTCCTCGGTTGATAAGGTCGATCCGTAATGGTCGAGCGTTCACTGGGCTGTTCGGAATCAAGGAGGATTGGCAAGCAAGAGGAAAGTATGAGGCTGTTGTTACGAAAAAGAATATGGCGAGAACAACGTATTCTTCTTCATCAAGATTGGTACGCACAGTCGAAGGAATAATTTCTGCGATACGATCCATCGCGTTGTGGACGTTGCCTGGAATAGGCTTGAATGCTGGACAGAGTGGGTTCTATTCCATTTGGTTCTGTGCGCTGAATCTCAATGAGACACCTTTAGTGTTTGTTGTCCTTGCATATCTGATCATCGTCCTAATTTGTATCATCATGGACTCTCAGCTCATGAACAACTCCAATCGCGCAGGTAGGCATTTGCCCTTCATTCGTCTACACCAAGGATATTGATACCATATCTCAATCAGGCTTCCTTGCCCTCGCCCAACTCCCAGTCGTTTTCCTCTTCGCTACCAAGAATTCTATCGTGTCTCTCCTCCTTGGACCCGGTCACGGCTACGAGAAACTCAACTATATTCACCGCTGGTCCGGACGATGTCTCTTCCTCGGTGCCGTTGTCCACGGTTCGCTCTGGATCCGCAATCATTTGCAGTATAACATTCAGATCATCGGCGCCCAGAAAGAGACTAGCGGTGTGGCGGCGTTGGGTGTGCTTTGTGGGATTGTGTTGACGAGTTTAAGGCCTGTGAGGAAGTGGTTTTGGGATTTCTTTTGGATAGTGCAGTGAGTCATGGACCTTTGATTTTCGGTGGTTTGTTGCGGGCCACTGACTTTTTCTTTTCTGATCCCTCTCATTTTCAGCGTTTTGGGTTTTGTGGCATTCTTTATAACGATCTGCTATCATACTATCTATGCTATCCCTTGGATATTTCCTCCATTGGCATTCTATACTGCAGATATGTTGATGCGAATGTTACGTGTCAGGATCAAGGATGCCACCTTGACTGCAGTCGATCCTAATATGACTTTGGTAAGCCTTTCTTCTTCTTCCCACTTGTTTTTTTCTGTCTGAGTGTGTATATTTTGAAGATTCGAGTGCAAGACTGTGACACGAACTGGATTGCAGGCCAGCATGTTCGTCTGCGAGTGTTTTTCTCTGGACGTGTCTTTGAGAGTCATCCACTTACAATTATGAACGCACCTTCGAATGTCACCTGTCTCGCGTCTAGTTCCTCTGCTGAAAGCGGTCGGGGAATTATTCTTGGTGCCAGAGTCACTGGCGACTGGACCCGAGCACTGAATAATTACGCCGATACAGAGGGAAAGGCTGCCCAAGCTCAAAATGCTCTATGGGTGGCTGAGAAGAAGAAAGCAATTTCGAATGATGATTATTCCTCAATTTCAGACCAATCCACCCTCCTTCCTGAAGTCCCTGTACAAGTTATGCTCGACGGTCCCTACGGCGGCTGCTCTCTCGACTTGGGACAATACGAAACTGTTCTCCTCATCGCTGGCGGCAGCGGTGCCACTTTCACCATTGGTGTTCTCGATGACATCGTCGGTCGCTGCGCGCGCCTCGGCCGACCGAACAACGAACGAACGCGTCGAATCGAATTCGTATGGTGCCTCCGCTCCTACGGCGGTATCAGCTGGTTCACATCTCTTCTCACCCCAATCGCCAACGTCGTCGCTGAATGCCCCGATTTGGATTTACATGTCTCGATTTATGTGACGTGTTTGTGTAATCCAGAGGCGGTCCCTGCGATACCGAACTCGGATGTGTTGATGCTTGCGCAGAGGCCGGATACGTCGAAGATTTTGTTGGATTTGACAACGGCGCCGCGGATGAAGAAGGGTCAATGTTGTTGTGCGGGAGGGAGTGATGGTGAGGATGTAAAGTGTACATGTGGTTCAGCGTGTGCTGGTAGTGACGATGATGTGAACAAGACCGTCAAATCGTCAGCTTCGTCGGTAGATGATTTTGAGATCAAGGAGGTACCCCGGGATCATCTGGCGCGCGACCCAGAGGCTTGCCCTGCTCTCGCCGATGCTTCAGCCAAGTTGCAATGGGTTGGCCTTGGAGGGGGTGTTGCTGTTTGTGCAAGTGGCCCGGGGAGTCTGACGAGGGAAGCGTCTAATGCTGTCGCGAAGCTGAGCTTGTTGAGAGGTGTTGAGTTGGGTGGGGTTGGGTTGCATACGGAAGTGTTTAGTGTACAATGAACCATATGTATTGGAATGATGTTTAAAACATACTCTGTATAACACCATAACTCTATTACATGTGTCTCTACCTGGGATTTCTGAGATCGCTCCCAGTCGCTCAACCGAGGCAGTGTTTCTTAAACTGTTTGAAGAGATGAATACAGGAAGGGAGCCAGATCGCTCTAGCCATTGTTGGGTTCTGAATTCAGCTAGGATTGGTTTTAGCACTGGACAGATTGTGAGGTACAGTATATAATTCCTCAAGGCACTCCGGAGACGAGGAGTCACTATAAAGACTTGTCTCTAATTATGCTTCCTTCCAGCTCATGGCAAGATACCTGTCACAATACCGAGGCGCGCAATGAAAGAGAGCATTGACAAAAATTCGTAGCATGCTCACGGATAATCGAAAGTGATTTGAAGTTTTTCATATTTTCCACTCGAATCAGTTACTGTTGATGACCCAGGACCCCAATGATAGCTAGAGTCGTATTGGCGAGGAGAAAAGAGCCAACCCTCCAAGATAGTTAGGGGTCAAGCGGCGCTACTATAATATTGGTATTTGTAGCTATTTGACGCCTTCGACCTCAGTGACTGTCAGCGCAAACGAGGTAGTTAGGTTTTTCTGATACTTCTATCGTCTCAAGCATCAACTAACCAGGCCAGTCCGCTCTTTCTATGCATCAATCATTCGGTTTATCACTCCAGAACGTTCGTTTCCGAATAGTCCAAAAATCCTTTGTCATCGCGGTATAAAAGTTCGGCCTCGTGTCATTTAGCGAGCAATCTCTAGCCGCCGATATAACTCTCATCTCACCGAAAATTAACTGTTTGATGAGATGAACGAAACTTCAGAACCGACTTCAAGCTCAAATACCATATACGAAACCAGTCCATTACTTCCAAAACGCAGGCAACGACAAAGCTCTTCATTCAAATTGATATGGTCCGAGTCTCTCATCGTGATGAAATATGCTGTTCCAATCTTCGGGTGAGATTATTCTTCTGATTGATATCTAACTGCGGCTCACCGTGATGAACTTTGGCAGAATTAACATTCTCGAATACTCTCTCGTCGTAGTATCTGTCCTGTCAATTGGTCATATATCTACAACCGCTCTTGCTGCCATCACTATAGGTGAAATGTCAGTCAATGTCACTGGGTTAAGCATTATAATGGGCTTTGCAAGCGCACTAGACACGGTATTACCTTCAGCGTGGACCAGCGACAGGCCCGAATTAGTTGGCCTTTGGACACAGAGGATGATGTTGATTGTGACTCTGACGCTATTGCCGATCATAACACTTTGGCTAAATGCTGAAGCTGTTCTGTTAAAGCTGAACCAAGAACCGGAGGTGGCAAGGTTAGCCGCATTGTATTTGCGATGGATGTGTGTTGGTATTCCTGGTGCGTCTCTATCATGTTTCTAGTACTTGGGAACTTACCTCTCTCATTCAGCGTTCACCTTCAACTGTGTGAGTAGGTGCGTCAATGTTACATATTCACGTTGCACGAGAATAATGATGAAATGATCAGGCGGTATCTACAATGTCAAGGTATGTGTCCTTCATAAAATTTCTTTGTCGTGCTCATGATTTATTCTAGGTTTATTTTCCGTCCCAACGCGGATTATCATAGTCGTGGCGCCGATTAACGTCCTCTTAAACTATATGCTCGGTTTGTACCTCCATCGTTGTCTTTTTATGGCCTTCCCCATACTCTTGATATGTAGTTTGGGGCCCTTCTGCAACTCGCCTTGGGTTTATTGGCGCTCCGATCGCAACATCGATATCTTATTACCTGCTGTCACTCTCATACATCATCTACGGCGTATTTTGGGTGGACAGGAAGGCTTGGTATCCGCTTACTATAAGCAACTTGCAGGGCGTATTTGGATGGAGGAATCTGGGTTTCTTGTTCAAATTAGGTTTAGCTGGAGTTGGTAGGCGCTGCACATTGTTGTTTGAATTTCGAGGGAAACTAATTCGTCCATTCTTGGTCCAGGCCAGACGGTTTCGGAATGGTGGGCTTGGGATATTGTCGCACTTGTCGCGTCACAGTAAGTCTCCTTAATGGCATTGATTTCCATAATACTCCGTTTAGCTTGTGCTTATTCTATATCTCTTTTCTTCGACGCGCTCTCTTCACTCCTACAACAGATTAGGCTCTGATGTCGTCCTTGCATCTCAATCCATCCTCGTCGTTACTTCTTCCATAACATGGCAAGGACCATTTGCGTTGGGCATTGCTGCTTCTATACGGTTAGCTTGTGACTGACATTCGTCTTCCAATCGACCTCTAATACCAGCGCAACTTCCAATTATAATAACCGTCGGTGTCATCTGACATTCGATATAGGATCGGAAATCTCCTGGGAGAAAGGGATAGCTTACGTGCAGAAGCAGCAGCGAAAGGTGTGGTGGCAGTTGGATTCGCAATAGCAGGTCTCATGAGGTTTGTGTCTGACACTGGGTTGTCCATCGTTCCAAATCCTCTAAAATGACCTATCAGTATCTTACTACTCGCTTTTCGCAATTCGTTTGCATATCTGTTCAACAATGACCCAGGTAAGTGACTGAACTAGTTGTCACTTTTTTGTTACTAAGGCGTTATGCAATACCTGGTCAGAGGTCGTATCAACGGTTGCCTCTATCATTCCAATCCTTGCTGCTTTCCAAATATTTGACGCGACTGCAGGGATTACATCTGGGATTCTGCGAGCAAGGAGCAAGCAGGTCTTAGGCGCAGTATTGAATATTTCGTGAGCATTGGTTTCGTATACATACTTACTCTCATACGTTGACTGACTTTATTCGTCATCGTATCTTACATGTAATCGACAGTGCCTACTACGTGTTCGGTATTCCCTTCGGGATCTACCTCGCCTTTTCATCCTCTACACATCTGGGTCTTGCCGGCCTTTGGGTCGGGCTCACCGTCGCACTCGTGTACTGTGCCGGATTTGGAGTAGCAATGAGCGTGTGGACTCCTGATTGGGAGAAGGAGGCCGAGAAGGTTGAGAAAAGAGTAGAGCGTGAGGGAGAAAGAGAAAGAGAAAGAGAGGAGAGAGAAGGGAATATGAGTCGTGCGCACAGCGATACTATCAGCGTGGAGTCTGATGAAGGGAGAAACAGTCGGAGGTGGATAGCAGCTGAGGAAGGTAGACCGGATGCTTCCAGTACTACTGCCAGTATCAGGAGTAGAGACCCGGATGAAGAATAATTCTAACATAGATTTTTGTTCATCGTATGACGTCTCTTGCAGGATCTGTGACAAGATCCAGGAAACAACTTTTGGCTCTTTTGGAGGTGAAAAGGCGAAAGAGAGTTTGACACAACATCCTGGGTATCGTGCTCGGCACTCGAGAGTCGATATACCCGCTCACTAGAGATAGGTATGATCTTATCTTATCTACCTATGAGTGTACCCGGACAGTAACTGCGGAATCACAGATCAAGAGAAGACATAAGTCAGTCTCTTATCGACCCGTTATCTCCTGACCTTCGCCTATGCGCATGCTGTTGCATTCTCTAAAAGGATCCCTGGGTATTCTGCTTTCCCTTACCTTATTGGAAGCTGCACAGATTCCTTTCCAAGCCCACAAGCATTCGGTCATTCCAGATCTTGAGGGAGACGACAATAACTGGGATATCAACCGAGCTCCAAATGAAAATGCTACAGGGCATCTGGTATTTGAAACTGTGAATTCGTTTATGCAGCATTGGCCAAATACGCGATACCGAAATGGTACTTAAACTTACATGTCTAGGGGTCTCTGCAGCTAGCTCATCTGTGGAATGAACTAGGGCATAGCATTGTACCAGGAGTGTTACCTCCTGGCACGGTGTTATTTCACGGACGAGGAGATGCAAACACCCCGAGCAGTCCTGAATGGCTAGCTACCGACCCAGAACATTCTTATATGTTCTGTCGAGGACAAACGGCGGACTCTGGATGCTGGCAGCTTACGGTCACAGCTATACGTCCCCTGAAAGTGCTCTACTTCGATGGGAGCTCTGCAGCGAAGATGCAAGATGGATCAATGGACTCGCAAGATATTATTGCATATGGCAAGGTTATACCGGAAAAATTCTGGAGCGAAAGGGAAAGGATCAAGAATCTGTGCGACTGGGGAAACTCGGATTTTGAAATTGATGGTTTCGTTAGGTATGTTATATCTTGCTGATACATACTACTATTTCGAATTCCTGATTTGGATTCCCCACTGATACAGGATGGAAATGGACTTGTAAGTAAGAGAGGTGCGCAATTTGGGCAAGTTTTCTAACAATTGCTATGATCATAGTGAAATAATGCTCTGCGATTTCAACGAAGGTGTCTTGGTGGAACCTGTCAATCTCCGTGCCAGACATAGAAGCGGTCGTTGGCCAGGGGGACCCGGGAGGGGACCACCAGGTCCCGGTCGCCACTTGGAACATCTAGACAGAAGCTCCTTCGACCAATCATTCAATGCCAATACCACTACTTTGCCCAGTTCTGGTTTCGACGCTTTCCATTCTGGCACCTGGCACAGATACTATCCAGGTGACACGCGTATTCAGCTTGACCTCACTCGCCTCGTCTCCTTTTACGACACCTCACTTGTTCCCAGTCTTGTTCCAGAACGATACGGGAAAGAGCGGATCAAGCATCGACTGTTAGGAATATCTCCGAAAGACCTTCAGGCTATCGTACGGAAGATCGAGGAGCTCTCTGCGGTGTCTAACCCCGGCAGCGGTGTAGATTGGGCTACTCTTATTCGTCTGATTGTCAAGCGTTACTCGGAGCGCCTGGAGATGGTTCAGTACATGTTGAACTTGACATACGCTGGCAACTCGGCTTCCCAGAATAAGTTACTTGCAGAAAATGTTCAAGCTCAACTCCTTGCGATGCTTCAACCATACTTACTTTCTATCATCAAACCATCCCAAGATCCTACTTCCACTGAATGGGTGTCACCCATGTATAAACTCTGTGCAACGACTTATACCAACTACATTACGACCTCTTCTCTTCATTCGCGTCTTACGTCTTCGGAGTACCTCATCCTAGATGGTATTCACGAGACGACCAAGGAGATATGTCGAGTTGTGACTGGAATGTGGGTTGATGGAATCATGGCTGGACTGGAACCGGATTATCACAAACCTGCGATAACTTTAGAGGGCGGTAACAATGTAGACCTTGAGTCTTTGTTAGACTCATGGAAGGAACGTGTTTACGGTCTCATGAAGTGGTTAGACTGGAGTGTGTGGTTAAAATGTAGACCTGCTTGTGGATTTGAGGTCAGTGTCTTCTTTCTTCTTAGTATAGACTCATGTTTCAACAAACTTCCAGGAAATGTGTTATCTCCCTATGTGGCCATTCAGACAAGGGTCCAATGAGTCCGATGATCCTCAACCGGGATGTGTGCGTAGAATGGCATCTCTGGATGGCCAGGGTTCTTGAGTTTCTAGCGTCTGTATTTCAATAAATTGGTGAATGTTCTGATTCCTTATCGTTATTTGTTACACTGATAAAGTCTGTTCAACAAAGTGATCGGAATTGTAGTCAGTAATAAACGCTTGTACTTGCACGCCATCTCAAGACGATGCTCTCTCTCGGTCCGAGTGAAAACATAACACTCGGCCGGCACTAAAGTCTCGAAAAAAAAATTGCATACTCTGGTCCCCTAACGTTCTATTTCTGGGCGGGGTCGTGTCCCATACTCCAGCGTTGGAACCAAGCCACTTGGCTTGTTTTTATCTTCGCTTCCGATTCTGCAATCCACAGGTTGATCGGTTACCTTGTTCGTTAGAGAGCTCTCCTCCTCCACGTCTACCTGTTTTCCTTCAGCGGGAGGCGTCTGACGAGGACCAAGAGAGCTTTTCCAAAACCCATTCAAGGATTGACTCGTCCCATCCTTGTCCGCAAATTCCATCCTTACTTCCCCTTCCTCATCCTCTATCTGAGCTCGAGATACCCTCTTCAGCGTCGTTGGTACCGGTGCTGATATTGAGGTTGACGAGCTCAAGGTTGTGATGAACCGGCTGATCGGTGCTTGGTTGAAGTTTGTCCTCATAAGTAATTCGTTTGATGTCGGAGGCTCAGGCTGGGATTGGGCGTGAAGAGGTCCGATCATGAACTCGGGATTCTGTGTTTGCAGGTTCATCGAAGATGTCTCTTCGTCTGTATCGTGGATATGAGATGAAGGATCCTCTGAGGTTGCGATAGGAGAGCCGGTGGCAGTTGAAGTAGGCTTTGGATGCCTCGATCGCCGTGTTTTCGGGATATAACCGTGAATTCGTTTCCTGTGACGCGTCAGAGAGCCGGGATCGACAGTAGTGAAATCGCAGTCCGGACAGTTGTTTGTTTTGCTCTTTGTGCTAATCACATAGATTAGCCGAAGGAACGCGTCTCAAGTAGATTACGCGTATGTTAAAGGAGAGATGGCTCACTGGGTTCGGATATGTGTTTCGACATTGCTTTTCTGAAGGTTTTCAAAGTTGCACTCGGCGTAAGGACATCGATGCATACTAAAAGAAAGTGGACGTTTTAGTTTAAAGCCTGCACGAGGAGGGTCGGGAATATGCAGAAGAAAGGAAGAACGATCTTACAATTTCTGTTTATCAGTTGAATGAATCCTCATATGTCGAGGCAGGTCAGTCCTATTCGAGATTACTGCCTGACATACGGAACATGTGGCGGCCATGTTGGCTTCATTAGGGCGTCCGTCTTTCTGTTGGATAGCAAGGATACGCAGAAGGGGTATTCAGTCGGTTAGTTCAGTACTGAGGGTAGGAACTCGAAAAAGCAATCGTAATACAGAAAGAGCTTGAAAGGGAAAAATGAAAAACATGAGAACTGACTAGAGATTTAGCACGAGGCATTCTTGCGAAAATGAGCGAGTGGCAGTGCGCAGAAGTGTGGGGTTGGACTGAACGAGTTCACTGAGGTTTACTGATGTCGGAGAATGGTGACTGAGATAGGAGTTATCGACCGTTTACCCTCAAAGCAAAGGGACGGCTGAAGATGAATGCTGAAGAGCAAGGGTGGAACGAGGTTCACAAGATCACGCTCTCGTCGACGGTCGGAGTTCCATTTCATACTGAATGATTGGACCATCAAATGTTCGCGGATTTCCCGGAACAACGGTGGCGTAAGAGATTTCGCGCTTTGACTTTAGGAATGGCAGCTTTGACATCGCCATAGATATGTCAGAAAATTTCTGCATTTTCTTGAATATGCTATAATCTACTCTATGAATGAAGCATGATAAGGCTCTTGATACTTTGATAGGTAGTCTTAGTACGAGCGTCTTGTGGCTCGATTTCCACTTGCAAAATCGGATCCTTCCTTGAGCGATGTCCCACCGGGTGCTATGTCGTGAAAACTAGGTAAGGGAGAGATCGTGGGCACTGTGATGGACATACTCATACTCAGCTTCCATTTGAGCCATTCGACAGGCTCAGGACGGATGAAATTCGTCTAACAAACTATTACATCAACATCTTGAATGCGGCTAATACACAAACCCGAAGCGCTTGTTTGACTACTGTAATGCTTCAACTTGGTTCGCATGAGATATTAACCGTGTCAGATCAAGTGCTGGGAGCTTGGAAATCCGTTCTCCGAAACATGAATGGATGATCTAAATGACGCAGCAATGCCCTTGAATGCGGCTAATTCACCGTATCAGCATGTCTATAGACACCTTCAATTCTTCAAAAGACGAAGAGAGTCTGGACGATTTCAGTCAGCAACCGGGTTTAACTAACCACCAGACTAGGAGACTGGAGATAGCTATGCACTGTCCACCCTTGTGCGAATGACAGCATTCGGGCTGCGACCGTGAAATGCTGGTAGGTACAAGAGTTCCATGCGCATTGGGATTTTCACAAAGTACCTCGAATTGAATTCATGCAGAATATTCGCGATTTCAGTCCCAGTGGTCTTGAGGTGAATTTGCTTGCCAGGAAGCGAGGATTCTTGATCTTGCGTCTTGCGATCCGCCGAGTGTAAAAATATTGGGGTTTGGGGTGAGTTCGAAAACGTGAAGGCGAAAAGGAAAGACTGAAGATAAAGAGAAGAGGCCATAGCGGAGTTTGAAATGCCGCTTTGACCACCTCCTTGAATTATTTCTACGACTTGCCCCTTGGCTCTTTACTCTGACTTACAATCTTGATAGCTATGTCAGACCGCTACGTTGTTTGCAGATGCAATTTCAGCAATACTCCTAGGTTTTGGAACTCTAACTTTCCGAGCCAATCTGGTGAAGGTATTCAGCTGTTGTTCGGAGGTTTGTACCCTGGTTTAAAGAGAGCGACGTCGGACTAGAATTGCCAGTAAGTGTCTCTAACACAGCTTACCATTATCTTTCACTGAAATATTTCTGTGAATGTAGACTATGCTATACTCGTAGAACAAAAGGATTTTTGACGCCCATGCATGGTTACGGTCATGTAGGCCATGGCCATTGTACTCTTTGGTCACGGTCACCAATTATCTGGTCCTTTATTCATCAGTCTTTTTTACCCATCACTTCATACCACGAAAGCCAACGCGCCTTGTCTTGTTTCACGCGATCTCACTGTATCATTTTCCTTCTTACTATCTCCCTACTCTGATACGCGTAGATCATGACATTGGATGATGCCTCGATGTCCTCATCACTTCCTTGGATGCTCACAAGCACCGTTCACAACCAGAACTATAACCACAACGATCTGCGGAAAAAGGCTTTGATTGGTGCTCATGTTCACCACAGCCCTCGCCACCATTCTGATATCGGGATGCAATTTATGTACAACTCCAGCCAATCTTCTACCGCAGACTGCCCTCCTACGCTTGCAACTCCTTCCGCTTTCGCACGCCAAACCCCACCATC
This sequence comes from Lentinula boryana, assembly GCA_027886635.1. Taxonomy (NCBI): domain Eukaryota; kingdom Fungi; phylum Basidiomycota; class Agaricomycetes; order Agaricales; family Omphalotaceae; genus Lentinula; species Lentinula boryana. The sequence continues at coordinate 29,053 of MU790671.1, forward strand.
CTTCATAAGGGAACCAACATTGCCCAATCACTCTGTTATTGGCCCATCTGAGCAGGCAACTTCCCAGTTTCAACGAGCGACGCCACAACGGACCGAATTCTTGACTCCTTCAAGTAACAGTAATCGCGGTATCGTTTCGAATAATTATATGGATATGTCGATGGTGAATGGAACGGAGACTCAGGAAGTAAATAGAAGTCTCCAAATGACTGAGCCCGTCGCTCTGCCGCCACCGTTGCACAAAATCTCGTATTTGAGACCTTCCACTTTAAATTCGGCTCGGGCAACGACGGATGCTTCTCCATCGCATTCTTACCAACTTCAGTCCTATGGAAGCACACCGTCAAGTGGGCTGTCAATGTCCTCATCTTCGTCAAGCTCTTTTACTCCAGTGTCGTCTTCGACTCCAAGAGTGTTTGGATGGATGCCACAATCTGAAGAAGATTTGAATCCTGTCGTTCCATCTACCCCACGATATCACTCTGCTCCGACTGTAACACCAAAGACGAAAACTAGTCAGTCACCGAGTCGAAACCAGATAGCGATATTCGCTCGCCGTACTTCAGCGACCAGGTCTGCATCCATACCTATCAATATCCCAAAACTAGTCCCTGTACCAATAGTCGTTGGGTCCTCGCAACCGAATCGGACGAATAAACCTTGTTTGTCTCAACCCCTTCATTCATCCTCATCTTTGGGCTTGAACTCATCATCCGACTCGTCGTCGGCGTCTTTGCCATCAAAATCTGCATCTCCTACTTCCAAACACAAAAAGGTATCAAAATTTTCAGCGAAGCCGGTCAATCCCGTTCCACAAGTCACGCAGGTCCGCAGTGGCCGGCCACCGACAAAAGTTCAACAACCACCGCCTCCAAGGAGAGATGCCCGACTTGATGTACGTCCGATATCTCTCCAACATGCTGCGTTCGTTGAAGATACCTTCGATTTTTAACAGGTTAACCTGGCTTCATTTAGTCAAACTCAAACTTCAGTGCAAGAAAGCGGCACAGCTCCAATACAGCCCGTACCTTTGATGCCTTCGAAGGAGGCTCCGTCTGCGTTACCTGAAGTCCCGGCTCGCTTAGCCGCGGTACCTCCGAGTCCTCAGCCGTTTCGGTACTTTGTACCGATACAGAATGAGCAGCAGAATTATCAGGACCAGCACGGCCAACGGCAACGACTACAGACCTACTCTCAGAATGCTTATGTGCAAACTACAGCTGCAGGACCTTCGCAGCAATCAGAGCAATTGCAACCGCCATCGCAACTCCCGCTGTCGGATACGTCCCAGCTTCCTCAGAGTCAGATTGTTGGTCGGAAACGGAAAGCCACACAGAACCTACAGGGCGAGCAAGATGACTCGAGGGATGCGTTGTTGCAGATTCTGAATCAAAGTCTTGGTGACAACGTAGCGTCACCAATAATTATACCTTCGCGCTCGAGTTCGCCTGTGGCTGGTAGCGTTTCGGACTCGAACGCTCAGATAAATTTGCCTTTGCAGTCATTGTCTCGCACATCAACGCAATCGCCAACGATGTTTGCCGCAGTGGAGCCTAGTCCCGCTCCTTCGGTGCGAGCGTCTCCTACTGCTGTTGCTTCAACTAGTCATACTCCCACTGCTAATTCTTCATCTACCTCCGCCACCGCAAGTACTATTACTACTACGCTTTTCTCTCCTAATCCCTCTTCAATATCCACTTCCACTCCTCTTTCTCCGTCTGATCACGTATCTATAACCGACTCGAGTGTTATAGCCCCTCACCACACGAATACCTTACCACGAAAGAAACTTCGACTTGACTCAGCGCATTCTGCGCCGACGGTTCAAGAATTGATGGTCGAGGCGCAGAGGATATGGGATTTGGAAAAGAAGAGGCGGGAGAAGGAGGTAAAGATACCGACAGGATATGAATCCCGTGTACAGAGTGCACGTACAGTAGGATCTTGTTTTCCTCTTTCATATACCTGGATACCGACGGTGACGGAATCCGTGCTGGAATTCGAAATTGAGCATGGTCCCTTTCGTTCTGGAACGCCTTTGAACTGCATATCCGAACAATACCCTGTGGACTTGTTTTCGAATTACAGCACCCCAAGCTCAAGACCAAAATGCTTGGGCACTCGAACTGGTTGTTCTTGTCCGACGCCTCTTTCGAATTCAGGATCTTCCTCGACATCGTCGTCTCCATTGTTCCCGATCTGGAAACCGGTCTGGGTGGGTGGTAATAAGATTTAGCATGAGTGTCGTTTGATAAATTTGAACATCTGGTTTTCTGCGCTGCTTTGTATCTGTAAAACGTATATTCATCCTAGTTTGTAAAATTTCACCTGTTCCTCAAACCACTGTAATTGTTAACAACTGCATAGGACTATACATATCACACACAAGTAAATTGCTAAGCCTGCATGTAATGACAATTAAAGCCTATTGCTAGAGTGCCGGAGTTGAGTATACGAGTTCGAGTACAAGTATAGAGGATAAAAATAAAAGGCAAGTGTAAAGTAGAGCAGCATCAAAAGTAAAAAAGGGATAAAGCAAGAGTCAGATAACGTCAACTTGAAGTGTACAAAACCATTTCGCTTTGAAACTAGGTTTTATAACTGATTCAGCACTGCCTACTTAGATTCATTGGGATCATATTCAAAAGTCAAACCCGGTATCGTAGCGATGAGTTCTTCGTCTGGTTCGTTCAACCGCGATCCGTACAAATTGAACCTCTGCAATCTACATACCTCATTAGTCACATCGTCTTCCAAATCCATTACCTGACTGCTTGTTCTCTTTGTATCGGGATGGGAGCGTGCAGGCCATGACCTAGAGAGTATCATTGGTACGAGTTCGGAAGGACAGTAACGTCGGTCTGTAAGTGTTTCGAAGCCTAATTCGAGGTCCAAAATCTTTGGCAGAAGGACAGGATGACCTCGAGAGTAGGTCATAGCTCGGAGGAAAGCGCTCACGTTGAATCCGATTCGATATATTCGGACAGATGTGACTCTAGGGAAGAGAGCGAGTATCAAGATTGGGTCGTCGTTCGTGTACAGCCACCGCATGTAGATTGTCAATGATGTCAAACGAGATGCAGACTCGGAGTGGTTGCGAAGCCCATCTATATCTCGAGAGAATTCTGGGAAGCTGATTCCACACCAATGGAGCGACAAGTCTTGCAGGGAAGGAACTACAAGACAATATAGAAGGTTAACGCCCTGTGACAACTTCCGCCAGACGATATCAAGGAATTTCAGGGAAGGGAGGGATATTGAGATGGTAGGCTCAAATCCAAACGACATTTGCAGGTCAATTTTAAGATTCACAAGATTTTGGCACTGTTGGAATAGATCGGCGTAAATGGGGGGTTTTAGGAATGACGAGGACGCCATTGATGTATCTTTGACCTGCAAAGCCACCAACTGTGTTGTGGGTAATGTCAGCGACTCGAGGAAATCGGTATTTGGGCCGGACTCTGATAATTCGACCTGAGATAATTCGAGTGAACCGAGAAAAGCCTGAATGTCGATATCATGAGGAAAGGGGTCTTCGGATGCCGAATGGAGTGACAGCTTCTTTAACAAAGGAAGAGAAGAAGGAGGGAGACGGAAAATGGGAAGAAAGCAAGTCATATTCCCGGACAGATTAAGGATTTGAATTCGGTGACGGTGAGTCAAAGCATAGTGCAGCAATCTGTGCGTTCTGTGTGTAGTATCCTGCCTGCGGAAGTAGGAGCTAAGGAAGTTCAGGTGAAGTTCTATAGGAAGTCCTCGACTTCGCGAGAGCCATTCACCAACCCACACAACATCTCCAGTAATAGCCTTTAAGTGTTGGGGCACTGAAAGACATAACCTTGCCCAGATCCTAGGAGTATCATATGCAACTTTTCTCCAATCAACGCAAATCTTGGATAGGACGAAAGTGCGACGAATGATATCGTGTTCTGGAGCAATATCAGCGTCCGGGCTACACGAAAGCTCAAAGATTTTGGAGAGAACCTCAATTGGAAGTTGATGGACAGGCGAAACAAGATTTTTGAGAGAAGCAATCTCGAGAGCTTTCGCATCCCTTCGATGCCTCAGCTCGGATATCTGGGCGTCGTATGCGCTCCTGAGTTTTTCCATTTGCTCTTCAATACCTTCTACTTGCCTCTCTGCTGCCGAGATGCGACTCTGAACTTTGGCTGAGTTGTTTGATTTAAGCTCTTTTGACTCTTCAATATGGTCAGCCATCAAGAAGTGATATATTATTCCACACGGATTGATATCGATTATCAATGACATGCGTTTATTATTCTGCAAATTAGCGCCGACGTTTACTGTTTCTCCCAACGTCAAGTTTGGGCTTCATATCTCTCTGCTGGTCAGAGACTCATCAGGCCTCAAGCTTCATCTTACTGCCTCATTGTTCTCGTCCATCTTTTACCCCTTTTTACCCCTTTTTCTCTTCAACAGTTCTCGATGTTATTCCGCGCCATATGCTTGCAGTTTGTCATTAGTACTGCTGTCAGTGCCATAATTCGGGGAGCGGCTCCCCTGCAACGCAGGCTGGAGCCCCACTCTTTTGCGAGTGCGAGTGCGTTGAGTAATAAGAATGTGGAAGCGGGTAACTTGCAACGTCGGGTTTCGCAAGATGAGCGAGAAAAAAAATGGTCAGCACAACTTGAGGTAAGTTGGTTTGTCTTGCCTTGTCTTGAAAATAATTCTTACTTTAATATGATACTCGAAGGAAGCACCCTGGATTAATTCAGATAGTTGTAACGGATACGGTCAAAATAACTTGTATTTCAGTAAGTGTTTGCTTTCAATTGTGAATGGTTGTGGACTTACGGCCTTACTTATGTATGTTTTTACAACTATGAATAGCAAAAAGCCTATCGAAAAAAGTGAACAAACGCATCCCCCTATCGAAGACGGAATCAACTAAAAGCATTTTTACATTTCCTTCAAACGTCAGATATACAGTCAGGTCGACCGGTACAACTTATCAAGGGGATGAACTTGTTTTGAAGTTCGTCAACATAAGGGTGCCACATGCTGCATGCGAAGTGGTTGCACTCCGGACACTCGGATACTTTGTGGAGGCAGGGGTGACAGAGGTTGGGAAAACCGGTGTCATTGTCATGTTGAAACAACCGGGGCAACCATTGCACAAGGTTGATGCCTGGCGAAATGCCCCGCTCCAGCAGAAATTTAAGATCTACCACGAGGCACAAGACCAAGCTTGCAGTCAGGTATATCAGTGGATAAGGCTGCATGACTTCGTCTATTCGTGAGTACATCCTTAATCGTGGCTTCCAAGACCGCTTGACCGAAACTTCTTTCTCTTCATCCAGTGACTTTACCCCGTTGAACCTTCCTATCTCAACTCGTGGAAAAGGCAAGGATATAACTCTCCAGAGCGTCAAATTCGTGGACTTTGGCCCTCCAGGAGTTGTAGAAATACGTAACCACCCAAGTCCCGAAGAATTTGTGAGTTAGTCCAGTGCAGCTTGATGCTATCTATCGCTTACCACTACGCATCTTGCTCGAATTGTAGGAAAAATGGTTTAGTGCACGGTGGGACTTTTTGTGGGAGCCATTGGTAGTCATACCCGCAAATGAGAGGCCGCCCAGTGCATGTCCCGGGCTATTAGGAAAGTGATTTAACCTAGATGCGTAAGTTCAGATGGTGTCAGATGTAGGCAATCGGCATGAGGCCAATCCGAGCTTGTCTAGGCCAGTCTTCCAATGTACTCTAATCACAATGGATATCTTCAATACGAGGCTGGGAGATATTCGTCCGTTAGATAAGCTCTTCTCCGCGGAAGGGGGAAAAGACGATAAAGGTGAAGACATTCAGAAATGCAGAATCCAGGCAGACTTAGTTAGATATTCACATAGAGAATCTAATATATGATTGACAGTAAAAGGATAAGTATATGTTTGAAAATTGGAGCGCAAGGTAAAAATACATCTGATAATTGAAAATGCCGATGGAACCAAAAAGTCAAATGGAAACCAAAACATGAAGATGAAGCAAAGCATAATAAGAGTGGGATGCATAGAGAAAAGGGAAAAGGAAGACATATCAGGGAAGATTGAAGATTGACCGTAAAAAGAGATGTCCATGATGAATAAGGAAAACGAACGCGTCTAGAAATATCACGAATCCTTCTTCAAAGTCTTTGTTGGTGACCCAAACATCGCTAACGATAGCCGGGAAGACAGCTTCCTTTTCAATATCGTTACTTTCGAGTTCGAGTTCGAGTTAGATCTAGGGGAATCCGAGTTATCAGAGCCTTCACCCGATGCAACGTTAGTGTTTGTCTCTGTCCCAACTCCAGGTGGTGGCGATGGCACAACCAACGACGGGAACGTCTGCTCCAATCTCGAAGGAGCCAAGCTGGTCTGCGAGCTCGATAGCGAAAGCATGGACGATGATTCAGGGATAGATAGCAGCGAAGGTCTCTCCCGCTCTAAAGGTAGTTTGGTGTGAGGATTTGAATTTAAATGTAGGTTGCCCAGCGATACACTGGGTTTCAAGTTTGAGATGCGGCCCTTGAGAGAACCGGAAGAACGGGATAAGCGACGGGGAGGAGTGAGGAAAGCAGCAGGAGGAGGCAAGGACGAGTGTTTGGTCTGTTTTGGTGTTGTTGAAGTATCTGTTATGCTAAAAGCCGAATCTAAGACGTCCCCTTTTCCAAATTCTAGTCCAATGCGGTCGAGACTCGCGAAAAGATCCTGGGCGTAAATGGGTATTTCTACTTCCAGTTCGACATTATCGAAATTAAATTGATGAAGTGGATACGTAAAGATTGTCGCAGTGCCATTGGATTGGAAGATAGATGTCTCGTCGGTGAAGGATGTGGTAACAGGCGAAAGTGTTGGAAGACTAGAGAGAGAATCGCGTGTCGCCTCGTTGACTTTATATTCTTCAGCGGCGTAAACAAGAGTCTCGACCCCGCTCATACTTTCAGTGCCTTCTGTGTGGTTAAAAATAGAGGTCGTGGCTGAGGAAGGTGTACTGTCTTCTGGTCTAACGTCTTTACCATCCTTTTGGATTGCCAATACAGATCCGACTTCTGCAATACTACCCAGCGTGCCGCAAAGAGCCAGTGACTGTTTCCTGTTAGGTCCCATCGAGACCGGAAGTGAATTCAATGTCTCGGGAGTGGCTGGACCTGTGGTTGTCAATCGGACATGTTCCTTAGTGAAGGCTTCGGTAACACTCCACAGGCTTGCACGGATGGGTGAGATGTCGGCGAGAGTCATCCGACGCGGTGCACGGTCTATGAGGGACGCAGCAGAGCTACGTGGACGTGATCGTAGATGTCGAGAGCGCGGACGAAAAGAGGCTGATTGGAGAAACTTAATTAAGTTTACCTGCGCTCTCGATTCAGGTTTTTGGACCGGCACTGGGGAAGTCGATGAATTTCCGCTCATATTTTCTATAACCGCTTGAACTCGTCTGACTTCATCTTCAATCTTCTCTAGACTCCGTTGATCCTTCCACCTCTCAATTAAGGTCTGCCTGTATTTCTCTGGATCCACAATCGAACGATCTTTCGAGATACCTTCTGACAAAGCATCCAAGCGCCCTTTGATATCTGTTGCCTGTGCTGTCAGAAGTATCGCGGCTTGATTCAGAAGGCGTAGTTGTATTTGCAGAGAGTGCGTGGTTGGGTTTTCGGAGGGCGCAGCATCAACATGTGCATGAAAAGAGATGGAGAGCGAATGTTCAGCTCTGGCATAACGGAGCTGACGGCGGCTAGTTTGGAAAAAGGAAGATTCAGAATTGTTGTATGAATGACGGCGAAGATGGCGCTTGCTGTGTCCATATAGAATTAGCATTTGACTTAATGCTAAGAATCTGCAACACTCACGAAGAAATTGTCGAGCTTGTCGAGTCCGTAAGCTCCTAGCGTGCAGAATGTCATTGTTCGAATAAGACACAAGAGCTCATAGCACACCTGAAATTCAGAAAGCGGATTCTGAGAAACTTCCCTCACGATTCGGGTCATACCTGGTCAAGTTTGTTGAAGGGTAACAATAAAGTAAAGTTCATGGATCCTTTATAAAGAGCGGAAGGGGTCTGGAACTTTGTCGTGAAGGACTTTACTTCCAAGCCTAAACGACACGAAGACTCAAAAACCAAGCTATACTAAGTACTAGAGCTTTTGCAGTGGTCGTCGGGCCGATTAGGTTCAATCAACCACGTGGTCGTGCCAACCCAATTTATTATTTAAACTTTTTTTTTTCCTTTTGTCTTTTCATCCAGCAACCAACCACTACAGGAACTTTCCAGTTCTGTGGCGAATCTTAACCTTAGATTCGAGAAGTAGGAATACCGCAAGCTCTCTTGTAATTGTCGGGGTTTGAGGTGAGCCAAAATATCCATTATTGACTATCCCTTTCTTTCGTTGTAGTCAAGTTTTTGTGTGATGATCTTCGACCGAATGCTTTAGGAAGTGCCGTCTGAAGCAGGAAACGCTTAATCGCTGTTTTCTGCCGAGTCGATACCCGGTTCTCTGATTATTTCTCCACTTTTTGCCTTTCGTCTGTTTAAATCGAGTCACTGATTGTCGTCTCATAGATTTTCATGTACCATACAATTGTATGTGTTATCTACTCATGAATTCGACTTTTCCTTTCGTTTATCATGCCCATCCCCGCTCCGTTTGAGTACGAAAACGTTTCAACACATTCTGCTTTCTGAACTCTGCTCATATTTGTTAGTGTCATCGAGTAGCGAGACGTCGTACGTACGAGGTTCACGTCGGTTTTTCGAAGGAAATATAACGACTTTCCCGCGATCGTGAGTTCTCCACAAGAGAAGATGTGATTGTGATATATTGTAACAATTCCGAGTCTTCGTTCACCTGCGATGCTAACACAGGTAATGCACTCCTCGCACGGACTATAAAATCTATGTAGACTACCGAATGCGGGGACGCAGATGCCTCTGGGGAAATGCAAAAACCAGGGCTTTACAGCTGTCAACCTGGAAGCTGAGTCCGATGCCACAGTGATGAGCTCGCTCAATTAGTGAAGCCCGGATACTTACTATAACGAAGAATACAGCCAAAATCCACAGTCAACGGATAATTGTCCTCAGCGTTTCGTCCAGGAAGGCAGACTTGCGCGTCATTACACCGGCATCAGCGCGGGTCAGTTAGGATGGAGACAAGCAAATGAATAAAGCCTTTCTGAGCCTTTCATTGGTCAAGATTTAAAGGTTCAGAACCTGTGCAACCTCCACGGTGGTAGACAAGAAATCTAAGAGTGTGATCCTCGTAATTGTAACCAATAACCAGTCCGAATTGTCGAAGCGGACTACAGACAACAAGCATACTAAATCCCGGACTGAAGGACCAAATCTGACCAATTGTCCTTGACCTCGACCGGAATGGCTATTTGCGCTCCACCTTCAGCCGGCGGACTCCAAAGGAGTTTGTCTGGTTCGTCGGCTTCAAATCCAAGCACGCCCGCAGCATCGGGCTTCAGCCGTTTAGTGTCCTTCATTGGCCTATCCCAAACATAGAATTTACAGTCTCGATATAGCGCCTCATGATCTTTTGGCAGCTGAGTCAAAGATGAGCGGATTTACAGAGGGTGACATATTGTAATCAATCCCCATATTGGTTAAACACTCAACATTCCATTTTGTAATAGTCAACGACAGTATTCGGATGTAATGACTGATATTGGAAAAACAGTAACATAACGGAAAGGAAATCTATTGCAAAAGCTGCGACCGAACTATCACAAAAGCTTCGACTGAGCAACAACACGCAAAAAAGACAAAAATCCACGGTCTGCGATGTCCCGAAATGATTTAGCATTACAGCGCTTGGAGGCATCGATCGCCTGCCACTCCTTACCAAGCGAAACCAGTGTACTTTTCCATTTTTGCAGAAATGACTGAGCTTGCACTGAAAAAGCTCCGTATTCCTCTGCTTGCAAATGATTGTCATTGATGATGGTAGTTGCTGCCTCTCTGTCGTTAACGTGCCCCGCAAGGTATGATTGCAATTGCTGAATATGCTGAGGGTCCTTGGGCTTGTCCTCTGGGGATAGATCGCGGAAAGCGCACGCCCATTGGGTCAGAAAATAAAACGAGTAGTAATCATCCACAGGAGAATGCATATAGTTCTTGTTAAGCGGGTTCAACAGCATTGAAGACATGAATTCCGAGGTACCCTGCGGAACAGTTACTCTCGTGGTGCACAGAGAAGATTTCAAAGCATTCTTACCGATTTGGTGCCAAGATGTTCCTCAGTGAAATAGCTTTTCCAGGTGACTGCCATATCTCCATCGATGACGAAGCCAGTGCACTGGTCATTGATATCTAGTTTTCTGCAAAGCTCAAGAATTTCCCTCTGAGTTTCGTTGGGATTGGGGATATCAAAACGCTCAGTCTTGATCGGTTCATCTACCATAAGAACATTGCCAATACTGAGATCGCGGTGCTGATAATCGTTCTGACACATGTTGTAGTACCCTTGATGCGGGGTCAGCAAAGTATAAAACTTGAAACCACAGGCTTACCAGTGTGGGCGTGAAGAACTGCTAGAACCAACGAAGGCAGGTCCTTCGCAGATACAAGAGAATGGCCAACAAGTAAAGATGCTTCGGCACACCGAACATACCGCTGCAGTCGCTAAGAAGCAGAGCTTCTATAAAGACGTTGTTTGGACCCCGACCCCGGACCCAACAAAATTTTACGACAGCAGAATTGCCTCCGGCCAGTCTGAGGGGGTCCGATGGCTGCCAATCAATGGGCTGATCTACGTTTTCTACTTTATCGGCTAACGCTCGAACTCGAGAAATGACGATAGACGAAACTGTGAAACAAATTCAGAGGGGAAAGGACCGATGGGAAGACAACTAACCTGCATCGTCGTCTTGACCTGGTGCTTTCTTTTTAGCATTCCCAGAAACAGTTTGAGTAGGATTCAAAGGACTTCCTGTGCCGCTTGTCTTCGAAATTGCCTTCTCTTTCGCAGCCTGTATCCTAGTCGAACGTCGAACACCAGTCTGAGTAGCAGGCACGAGTTTTCCCGCTAGAGTCTCCTCCCCAGGAACCGAAGCAGGGACCCTGATGCGGAATACACGAGGAGCGCGACCCCGAACACAGACACTGTAGTGGAGGATACGATCAATATCCACAGTCAATGGAGAACTGTCTCCAGCCTTTCGTCTAGGAAGGCAAATTTGAGCGTCATTGCACCATGCGGGAAAACCAGCATCAGCGCGGGTTCTCCAGGTTAGGATGGAGACAAGCAAATGAATGAAGGCCTTCTGACCCTTTGGTTGGTCAAGATCCAATGGTTCAGAGCTTGTACAACCTCCACGATGGAAGACAAGAAATCGAAGGCTGTGCTCATTGTGTTTGTAGCCGATGACCGGCACGAATTGTCGAAGCGGACTAGCGCTAAACATACAGCGAGCATAGGTTGCCGCCTGAAGAACCAATTCTGGCCAATTGCCCTTGACCTCGACCGGAATAGCGATCTGCTCGCCACATTCAGCCGGGGGACTCCAAAAGAGGTTGTCTAGTTCGTCGGCTTCGAATCCAAGTACGCCCGCACCATCGGGCTTCAACGATTTAGCGTCCTTCATTGGCCTATCCCAAACATAGAATTTGAGGTCTCAATATAGCGCCTCATGATCTTTTGGCAGCTGAGTCAAAGATGAGCGGATGCCGCTGTTTAAAAAGTCAATAAGGCCACGATAATGCTCACTTTCAGGACAATCACTTTTGACAAGTAACGTCTCAGGCTTTTGGCGGGCGAAGCTCTTGTAAGTCTTGTCGATTTGGGACTGAAGTTTGTCGATGGCGAGATCGTAGTTTTCGAGAGTATCGACCTGTTCTGGGCCAACAGGTGGAGCAGATGACTTTCTCGTCTTTGCCGAAAGCGCTTTGGCGAGGAGCTTGAAATCGAACTGCCATGTTTGTCCTTTGAGCTCGGGACGCATTGTCTCCTTCAACTCCTGTTGGGAGACAGGGGGAGATCCATGGTCGCCGCTATGAACCGACGTCGAATTGCGTTTTGGCGTGGATGTCACTGACATTGAACGCGAGTTCAATGTTGTGTTGAAAGCAATGTGGTGGTCGACACGTGAATCTTCAATGTTTTACAGCAAGCGCCTAAGAAACCGGCCGGGCCGCCTTTTGTGTTAACTTTGTTATCGATTGAAAGCGGTGTACAATGTTTTGTTCCAATGACAATCAGGTGCGAAGTACGCCTGTTGTCATTGTGGGACTAGCTCAGCAAGGCGCTGGCACGAGGAGAGCACGCTTGAGTCCTTGACCATATAAGTACCCGATATCGCTTCTTCATTCTATATTCTGTTCCTTGACCGTTCGCAACATAACAAAAAAAGTTTGAGCGACGCTTTTTTGTCAGTCAAAAGGGTGAAAGGAGCGAGAGTTGACAAAATTCTTTCTTGGTGGTTATAGACCAGGGCTTCTTATTGTCGGTCCGAGATTCAAGCCGTCCTCCCTCAAGGCCTCAACACTGGGGGGTTACTGTTTATGCTGTTTTCTGAAAGGCTTACATATGCTCAAGTTGTACGGTTCGAGCATTTATCAAAATTGATACAACAGAATGGGAAGTCTGCTTCACTGATCCCCGGAAATCAGCGAGTTATATTGAGAGCGATTCTTCTTATTCTTTTGAGCTCTTTGATCTTAATCATCCGATAAGGTAGCGAGTACTTTGATAATACCAGCCCAATCACATCTTTCTCCAACCGAACAACGCCCAGGCCAAACTCGTACTCTGCCCCATAGGCTCCCGTCGTCGATGTAGATGAGCTGCAATCCGACTCCTCTTCCATCCTTCTGACCCATTAGCGACAATACTACGCTTAGTGTTATTTGATATGTTGAGAGTTATACTAGATGAAGGGATGCATGGATTCATCATTAGCTCAAGCAATGTATACATACTGTAAATCTTACCAAGCACCTGCGTCCAAATCTGTCAGACCACCATCACTACTACTCGAGTTGCTGCCAGAGACGGAACCAGTCGATGAAGAAGCGTTAACATTGCCTGACGAAGCAAAAGGTACATCGACACCAAACGCTACCGTCTCGTTCAAAACTGGAAACCCTGCGACGGGAGAGGGAGTAGGGATCTGAATATACGAGTCTTCAAAAATATCATTCTGCGCCCCGTCGACGAAGTTGTAGAGATCAGTGTAAAAGGGAGGAGCGTGTGCGCCTTCGAACATCTATTACGTAGTAGATGCAATTGGTAAAGCCTCTCTCAACCAGGAATTGAAAGTGTGACTCACCGTATTGTTCTCTGCCTGAAACCAGTAAAGTGGTTGTTTGGCGCCGTAGGTACAATTGGAGAGCGAGGCAAGTTCTTTCCCAAACTCAGGATCTGCTCCACAGCGACGAGGCACTTGAGCTTTGGCTAGGGGAACGGCAGATGTGGCGCCAGTAACATTGCATTGGAAGCTTGTCATGTAATCTGTACATGGGAATGAAAAAGGCAGCTGTTAGATGATATGGAGTGGAACTCACTTTGTTCACCTCCACTGTCAGCCTAGCAAAAGATCAACGTGGATCAGAAACCCGTCGAGCACCTAACAACCGAAGAACTCACCGAATGTATCCAAAACCACGCACAGGTACACATTCCATTCGGACACTCAGGCATCCTCTCAGGAACCTCGAAATCCGTAAACCTCGTCCAAACACAAGTTTGATTGACACTGAAGACAGTGAAATCCTCGGGAACGACCTCACTCGCGTTGCTGTTGTACGCGATCGCCAACGCGCATCCTTTGAGATCGTCGAAGCCTGTCGTATGGAATTCGGCTATGGGTTGATTCGGGCAGACGTTGTCGCCTTGACGGACGTCACCACCTGGAGAAGAAGCGAAGAAGGATGTAGCGCCTTTGTCGCAGGAGATTTCGGTCGTGGCGCGGCCGCCAGCGGGGAGTTGGAAGACGTCAGTGGAGTGAGGGGGAAAGTCTAGGTGACCGTGGAACCACCACTAGATTGGAGTGAGAAATGGATAGATGGGCAAGTGGAATAGAATACCTCGTCGAATGTGTAGTTTGTGAGAGGGGCTACAGGTCTAGAGTAGAGGTCATTGTGTTAGTTGTTAAGGTTTATACATCGATAATCAAGTACGCACCGATTGTCATAAGGAAATGTCTGCGCGGTAACATTGAAGCCCCACATACTAGGATGAAAGAAGGCTATCAGCCAAAGAAGATATCAGTATAGAAGCGGTTCTTAAAAGATAATTCGCTCCGTACAAGCATGCGAAGCCACTTGTTGAATGAAGGAAATGGTGAAGACGAAAAGTGCCAAGAAGATCATAATTTGATATACTTTTTTGAGAGAAGTCGTTGGTATAGATTATTCGTAATAGCTTCAAGCTATGAGTATGTTGTCTAAAGAGTAGAGAGAAAACAGGAGGTTCGGGACCGTCGCAGGGGCCGTAAATGAACGTGTAGTTGCTTGGGAGAACGTGAAGTTTCGTTGGTGCCACAGGGAGCCCTTATAGAGAAAAAGTGTCTATACTACCAGCCAGTGGACTTGAATGGAGAGATGTTGTGGGCAGCAGCAAATGCGTTCCATTCTCTTTTATACCGCCTATGAATCTGATTGTGGGTTGGAACAAAAAGAAAGCGTTATTGTTTTCTAAATAAGCGCTCAGGAACTATTTGCTTGTTTGTGCTTGGGCTCACTACGCAAAGATCACCTGACTTGACCCATTCGTGAACGATGAGTGACCGATGATGCCAACGTCACTGCGGCTCAGGCTCCTTTTGCAACTAAAGTCTAAAGCCGTTTCCGGATCCAACATTTTTTCCCCATTCCCGCCACTTCGAATACAACGACAGAAAAATTAGATTTTCCTCTTTCGAACGTGTGAGCTTGTATTTATGGTGAAAGCGGAGGAAGGTAATGTTCTTCCCGTCAATCAGTACACCATGAGGTATAGTGATGCCCATCGCTCACCATTTTACTCGCTCCGGAACTACAGGCGTTTCATATGATTGAAGGAGGGTGGAACATGGTTGTCATCAAACTCATACCCGAAGAATACGAAGCTATGGACGACATTCTCTGTGGCTTACAAAAGCCTAGTTCAAAGACATCAGAACTTTTCTTCAAATCTGGATAACGCCCATGGAGATTTGCGAAGTGTTTACGTTCGTGTCAAGGAGAAGAAGGTTTTATTGACTGACGAATGTTCGTTCAAATAATATAATCTGGGGTCCGGAGTCTGAGCTTGCGGCCCATCGAGTCGAACCATGATCGGACAATGGTAGTGCATTTGCAGTAGATGAAGATGTGGGGACAAGAATGTTGGATGTCAGTCATAATAAATCAAATTCAACTACATGAGACGGTATACTTGGAGCTGAAGGTGCTGCTACTGCAAGATAACATCAACGGGCAAGGTAAGGTGTTTGAGAAGATAGCAAAAAGCAATGAGGGGTGTCAGCTTTACTTGAAAAACACTTGTTCATATGATGGTAAAGCTGATCCCTCGGCCCGAAGGATTTCCACAGCTAGTGGAAAGTCATGCTGCTGTTCTTACAACCAACCTATTAGATGGATGAAATGATCAAAGTCGCAAGAGAGAACTTACCTGCCAGTGACCGCTACACTCGCTAAACACATTGAATGCTGTTCTCAGTCCAAAGCAGTTGCTGCAGTTGCAGGTGCCAAAGCACGTCTCGCTGGCGATGCGGAGGAAGGTCCACCAAACAACGACGACATCATATCCCCTAGTGGATTCCCTGCCTGACCTCTCGGAGGAGGGATCGCGAAGTATAGTGTTCCAATCTCGTGTAATGCCTGTGTATGATTGATGATCAGAACACGTATTCTCAAAAAACAAAACTTCTTAAAACCTACCTTCCTCACATCAGGCAGAGCAAGAGCCCCTCCTTTGCTTTGATATGTGCCACAAAGACGAACCCAGCTCTCTCTCATCACCTTATTTCGTTCCCCATTGGCGCGTTGACACGTCGCCACTGCGAGCTGAGCGAAATTGATCAATGAATCTTGCGCGACGATGATCTCGTCGTCACCAGAAGAACCAATGAGTACTGTGGTTCCGACAGAGGAACGAGGAAGAGCAGGAGCAAGTACGAAGTGCTTGACGAACGTTCGTGCTGCGAGGATATTTCCGTTTTGCAGATATCTATGTATAGAGAAAAAAAGTTGGACGTGAAGAAGGATTGTTGATAGAACGAAGGGACCAAAGGAAGATGAGTACATACGGTATTGTCCCGCGTAGTGCAAAGGGACCGAATGTATTGGTTGGGGCTGCCCATTGAATGAACATCTCTGCCAGCAATCGAGCGCTATCTCGAGATCCAGAAGCTAGCAAATGTGGCTCTGCGGCTGCGAAGGAGCCCTCTAAATGGCACTACTGTGAGGATTTATTTTGAGAATCTCTCAACACATACATACCTTTGTAAAATAGCTCTCCGACATAGTGATGCAATTGTTGATCTCCGGCAGGACAAGGCCCATGTTTCGCCGACCAACTTTATCTGAGATGATTAGACAAGTTAGTTTACAACGGCTATTGAAAACACATACGCCATAGATTTATCTATTAGCGTTTTCCGCCACGCGCCTGCAGGGCCCGTCAGTGCAATGAGCTGGGTCAATCTTCCTATGGTTGTGTCAGTAATTACTAGGTGCGAAACCAACGGATTTTTGATTGACTGACCTCTACTTTCCTGAGAAACAGGCTCCCCTTTCGTATCATATACTTCAAGCAAAAATCCAGCAAGATCAACGCCACTCCCTGGCTGGCCCGTTTTCAGCAATTCTCGTGAGCTTTGGAAGAGGACATCGACGGCGACATCGTATTGAGACGATTTGACATAACGGGAGGCAAATGTACGAGCTTTTTGATGAGCTTCGTAGGGTGAGCTTTCAATTTGGGGAAGAATTGCGTTTAAAGCTCGAGATGACATGGCGAAGTAAGGAATTAAATCGTGAGGAGGTTGAAGGAACGTTCTTCGGCGCTTACTCAATTATCTTATCAATCGACTGAGAGCGCCCTTATATCAAACGCGTACTTCGCGTCATAACCACCATTTGCCACTATACGGAAGTCTTTGTGACTGAGCCATGCCTTCAAGAGAAATTATCAACTTGCAGGTCTCTCTTGCTCTCCACTCTTCTCTTTATCTTTCACTAACAAACTTCCCTAGGTCGGCCAGGTCAGCCTCGCTCGAACTTTCGCCCTCATGTTCGCCATATTGACTTCCAATTCGACACTGAATAATAATAACAGGCCGGAAATCAAGTCGGAGAAGCTTTCTGGAAAATGCTCCTAGCTGAACATGGTCTTGATTACGATGGGGTGCGCCGGATGCGCTCGATGTCGAGATCAGCACAGTTCATTCATTAAGGGACTCTACTCTTCACAGGCATACAAAGGAAATGATCCGTTACAATTCCAACGTGTATGTCTCTGACTTCACTTTTGTATGTTACTCTGAAATGTGATAGGTCGGCGTGTACTTCAATGAAATCGAACATGGAGGCATACAAAGATATGTTCCAAGGAGCACGCAGATCGACTTGGAGGCTGGGGTGTGTAATCGTGTGCGTGACGCTCTGCAATATAGTCGAGATTCTGGTTAGAGTGATGGCCCATCGTAAAGCTTCGCAGCGGACCTATTGGTGGTTTGTTTCGTCCAGACACTTTTGTCACCGGTGAACCAGGAGCGGGAAATAACTGGGCAAAAGGATGTGTGTGATCATTTTGATACTTTCGATGATTTTCGACTGACAACTTCCTTAGTTTACACCGAAGGTGAACTTTGAGAGTTCAGTTCAAGTTGAGCACGCTGACTTATCCTACCTCTACTAGGTGCTGAGTTGATTGACCCTCTCCTGGTGTGTGTCGACATATTTCAAGAAGAATTTCTACGAAGACGAACGAACGCTTGATCAGGACACGATTAGAAGGCAGGCGGAAGCATGCGACACGCTACAAGGCTTCCAATTAATACATTCACTCGGCGGAGGAACAGGTGCCGGGATGGGGAGTTTGTTGCTTTCCAAACTACGTGAGGTATGTACTGTTTACAGCTAGTCAGCGGGTGATGACTGGAGCTTATATCTGATTCTCGCATAGGAGTACCCAGATCGGATGCTCGCCACTTTTTCCATCTTGCCATCACCAAAGGTGGGTTGTGATCCCTATCTCGACCTCGTTCAAGCACAATGAAGATGATCTATAGGTGTCTGAAACCGTTGTCGAGCCATACAACGCTATGCTCTCCGTACATCAACTGCTCGACACCAGTGATTTAACGATTTGCATCGATAATGAGGCTTTGTGAGTTTAAGGTTAGCTTCACCTGAGCGAGTGACTTTATGACGTTTTTACGCAGGTACAACATCACCTCAGGGACCCTCAAAATCAAAAGCCCGACGTTCCCCGACCTTAATGAGGTGTGTCATAGTCAGTCACGGTGGTCGGATCGATAACATCATGAGGTTATTGGCTTGTTAGCTTGTAGCTAAAGTTATGTGCGGGGTCAGCACTAGTCTGCGTTTTCCTGGCCAATTAAATGGGTCAGTATAGACCTCTCTTTGACTCGTCATCCTGAATTCACTGTCTGCCGTTTTCAGTGATTTACGCAAGCTCGGGATGAATCTCATCCCTTTCCCGCGTGTACGCTCCACTTTTCTACTCCTCTATAGCTGCATATGTTATCTCTGACGAGGGAATAGCTACATTTCTTAATGCCTAGTTATGCGCCGTTCTACAGCAGTGCCTCTCAATCCTACCAGGGTCTCTCGATTCCTGAACTTACTCAAGCGTGCGTCCGATGTTTGTTACGATGGAGTTTCGGCTCGAGTCGAACTTGATGAACTGCTGCTTTATCTTCAGTCTATTCGACCGCAAAAATCTCTTGGTCGCTTGTGATCCCCGATTTGGGTATGTTCATCTTTTGATAGCAGTATCACATACTTACACGATAATATGGGTTTCGTACTTTCATACAGCCGTTATCTTACTGCTGCTACTATCTTCCGAGGAAAGGTAGCGTCTCGCGAAGCTGAGGTGAGTCCGTCTGCTACCTCAACTTGTTCCTGACTGAGGCATAACCTGGAGGTTGCGGTACACGATCTTCAAACACGGGATTCTCAACATTTTGTTGAGTGAGTATACAACCCTATCAACAGCTTGCCGATCATTAACTCTATTCTAGATGGATTCCGGATAACGTTTCGGTGTCGCTAGTCTCTGTACCTCCGGTTGGCCAAAAATTAGTCAGTGTTTTTTTACCGGCAATAACGAGAACATCAGACGATATCTTTATTAGTCTGCCACCGCGTTGTCGAATTCAACAGCGGTTCAAGAGCTTTTCCAGAGAACACTCGGAACAGTACGCCAAGCGTTCCTTTTAACCTTGCATACAAAGCGACTCATACGTTGAAAATAGTTTTCAGCCATGTACAAACGCGGTGCTTTTCTGCATTGGTTAATAATTTCAGCCGGATTCCGTCTTCACTGTTCATTTATCGATTCTTTCAGGTATACTGGAGAAGGCATGGACCCTATGGAGTTCTCCGAAGCAGAGAGTAACATCCAGGATCTGATGTAAGTGCACCATTCTTAGATTATCTTGTATATCCACGCTGTATACTCATGTTGGATGCTATTTTTTTCACAGTGCCGAATACCAACAGGTGATTCACTACAGTTGGATATTGGATGTACACGCTCACTACTTTGTTCTGTTCATAGTATCAAGAGGCATCTGCGAATGACGATGAGGCATACGAAGATGAAATTGAAGATCAATGATGTTGAAGAGGGATATTCGTTTGTCTGTGGCTGCTCTCCATCTACATTACTATCTTACGAACGCATATAATACTGATCTGTTGAGCAATTTTGGATACAGTGTTTGTATTGAATTTGTTATTGGTGGTCTGGACTGTCTGTCCCCTAGTCCTATGACCTCTCCTTTCTATTTGGTGACGCTCAAGTCATGCTCAAAGCCGGGCATTCCTGTGGCATTTTTACTCACGGATTTGGTATAAATCAATCGAGCAAGCTTTTTGGAAACCGTTACGTTCAGTCTCCATTATGACCGCCCCATACACAGAACACTTCTTGAATTTGAAGCGTCAAATCGCGGAAAGCTATCCCGACTTCCAAACACGCGCTACTCAAGCCTGGGCAGAAATCATTGACGAGTTGGAGAAGCTATCTGTGACAGTATCTGCTAATGGATCCAAGGTAAAAGTTTCTCTATTGGGAAAGTGACAGTTCGTGTCGCTCACGATTCTTGTACCAGTACATCCCGCAGGTCAAGTTTTCTGAATTATCTTCTCTCTCTTCGGAAAAAGTCGAGGAAATCCGTCGAGTAGGAACGGTGGTGATTAAAGACGTCGTAGACGACGCAGAAGCTCGAGATTGGCAAGATTCCCTTAAAAACTTCATCAAAGCTAATCCAAATGTGAGAGGTGCGTTGATCCGAGATAGCGACAACAAGTGGTCGTATTTATTGCGCCTCTTCGTAGGATTCCCTGAAGACGATAAGCAATTCTTTGAGCTCTAGTGAGTGGCCCCTAATGACGATAGTCTGCATCCTCAATGAGCTCGCTGGTAGCTGGACAAAACCTCAAGTACAAGCGCGCTCGCATCCCAATTTACTGGCTGCCTCTGCTTGGCTCAACAATCTCTATCGGGACTCGGAAAATACCTCTTTGGATGGAGTAGACCTCTCGACACCTCTCACATATGCCGATAGGTTCCGTATCAGACATCCAGGTGTGCAATGGGATGTTCATCCACCCCACATCGACGGTAGGTAATATACATCTAGTGATCAGTTTGATCCTGAATATGCGTAGGAGGCGCTATCGAACGTTGGGAGGACTCTGCGTTTCGAACGTGCTTTGACGATATTCTTTCCGGACAGTGGCAGAAGCATGATCCCTATGCTCTTTCTGGTCGCCTGAACGCGCGTTCGTCTCTATACCGACGGCCAAATCAAGTGAGCACAAGTGCATAATTGGGAAACTGTTTCTTATCTTGGAATCCTTTTCTAGGCTACCGTATTCAGAACATTTCAAGGCTGGCTTGCAATGAGGTAAGTAAGTGGTATTCTTAACGTAAAGTGTGAACTTATAGCTATCAATGCATCTCAGTGAGACGGAACCACACCAAGGGACCTTGAAAGTATTCCCCGATGTAGTTCTGTCAAATGCGTATATTATTCTACGGCCATTCTTCCGCCCACTTGTACCAACTGATTCAAAAGACATACTCGATGTCAAGAACTGGGCGTACGGTAAGGCGTTTGAATGGATCTACTCCCATACGCTCAATTTTTGCAGACACCTCGTACGCGGAATTCCCTGGTATCATACCAAGGGATGGAGGTTTCACGGGCCCTCGCCCCACCTCAGACACGCATCCTCACCTGATGCTCGACAAGACGATGACTTCCGTGCCTAAGGTTATGCCCGGGGATACAGTCTTTTGGCATTGCGATGTGGTTCATTCAGTTGAACTTGAACATACTGGCAAGAATGACTCGGCAGGTGAGTGTCATTGCGAGTCGAATGAAATTCGTGTCTTGAACTTGGAATAATAGTCATGTACATCCCTGCGATGCCTACCACGCCTATGAACAAGGCTTACGTGGAGAGGCAAAAAGAATCCTTCTTACAAGGCGTTAGTCCTCCTGATTTTCCAAAGAGTTCGCAAAACTTTGTCGGGATTGGGAGGTCAACCGACTTCTTGTCTCCAATTGGACTACAAGCGATGGGCTTACCTATATCTGTTTGATTTTGGATGTGATCGAATTGTTAAGCGCAACTTCTTAGCTAGAATGTACTGTAACACATGCAATGGCACACGTGCACTAAAGACAAATAAGATGCAAGATAAGCCAGTCTCTAGCTCAGAGTGTAGTCGAAGTATATATAAGTATGTATAATATGAGAAGGTTTGGCTGGGCTCTAGCGCCGCGCGGGTGGGTAAAGAAAGATTTTTAGCGCACGGAAACTAAAACTGTAGCGTACAGCTGGTTGATAGGTGAGGGTGGGCGGGCGACCGAAAATCTTATAGACTTGTGAGCGACGGCGGTCAGAGTCGGGAGCAAGTGAAGTTAATAGGCGCCTAGTAGGCGCTGATGGAACTCTCACCGCCTTGGCTGACTTATCCTCTGATAAGAAATGGCACTATGCCGAAATGGCGACCATCGCCTCATCCTCTACTACACCTCTTTCAGAACTTCCTTACTGCCACTGCATACGAGGTCTCATGGATGTATTTGCCACTCACAGAAACTCATGAAGCATAGATGTAAAATCCAGCATCAAATTTTCTGTACAATGCACGGATAGAAAAGCCTATTTCATCGGCATCAGTGGCAAGAATGTGCAGATGCCATTGTCAAAAATCTTGCCAAAGATCATGAATGCTCTTGCTCAAGCCCTGACTTTTGTGTCCTTAGTGCAAGACTCCTAGCTCGCGGATCCAAAAGCATCTGTTACTCAGTTTGTGAAAAGATGTCCGTGACAATGGAGGTTAGTATGATATTACTCGAGAAAAAGTCTCCAAACGCTCAAAAGCTCATGGCCTTCCTTCGCATTCTCAACTCGCCAGTCTCTGAGCCCGCGGGGTAGGCAAGATTGGCATCTCAGTTGCCTCGAGGAACCAATCCCTCTTACAGTATTGCTCATGGCGACTAATGAAGAGGGGATCTTTAACAAGCTCAAAGAAGCCGTCCAAGGCCTGCCTTAATCAATCTGGACTAGTCATATGAACAAGTTACTGAGCGTAGAGGATTTTCGAGAGCACATGCCTTAAAAGTTGAACGTTGAACGTTCTAACTCCGAAAAAGCACCATTCCTCGAATAGCTGGATATCTGTGAACTATAGTCAAGAAGACAAACTCAATTCATGGCATGCTCAAATTTGGAGGCATGGGCTGCCGAGGCGTTTCGGTGGTGGTATATAAATCTAACTAGAGTGCAGCATGAAAAGTGTCGCCTTGCCTCAAGTTTCCTAGGGGTTTGAAAGTCAAGCTCGTGGGTTCGAAATGCTCCATTTTTTTGCCAAGGGCGTGGCGATTTTTATCCTCCTCCGCGCTCTAGTGCAAGCCTCCGTATTTCCTCAGTCCATTTCCAACGATGATGCCGAAGTTACTACTGTACAAGGCTCTATTGGAACGAGAGCATCCCCAACGAGGAATAATTGCTTCCCTGCCCTTGGGTTCACTATGCCGCTAGCTATTCCCTCCTCGACCAGCGGCTGGTGGTGTGACATGGACACAGAATACGGTTTCGTCGGATTTAGCTATGAAGTTACGGCTTGTAAGTAAATTTCCGCTGCTTTGCTTGACTGCCGAACCACCTACCCTCTTGTATATTCTGAGACAATGTAAACCTTACTAATTGACCTCGTGAAATAGGTCAGAGCTTAAGCACACTCGAAACTGATTTCAAGAATATTCGGCAGCACTTCGATGGTCGCTACATTCGGATGTATGGTGCTTGCGATAACGATGGGTTCTAGTGTGTTCACTGTCGCCCTGTCGCATGTTCCGGGCTCACGTACTCATGTAATATATTATAGTGACGATATTATTCAAGCTGCTTGGACCGCGTATGTCCGCATTTACACTGTTCGATTAATCATGCTTCATCTGCTTGATAATACAATCATCATAGTGGCATAGGGGTCCATGCGTTGATTTGGGTGGGTGGTGTTACCTTCATTTTATACATCCACCTCTTTCTCTTCCTCATGCACCTATCATTGACACTCCCAAGTTTGGCTTTGACGGAACCGATCAATGGATGAGCCGACGTGACGACCTTTTCGCAACTTTACAGTCAAACCCCAAAGCTCCTTTCATTACTCGAGTCGTACAATTCGGCTCAGAGCCTCTGTACGATGGGGTGCTTTCACCTAAAGAGCTTACAGATCAGGTATGGAATGCAAGGGATCAACTTAGCAATCTTGGGATCCCGGTCACAGTTTCTGACATGGCGTGAGCATTATTAGTACATGATCGTTGTAATGGGTAAGAGAAATGGTTTTCCATCTTTAGTTACAGCTACCAGGTGAGGGTATTATCTGTATAATACGGGATAGCACTTTGTTGATTGTGGCTGCCTTACCCTTGAAGAAATACGGTGGTGCACCCGAGGTCATAGACGCCCTTAACTTTCTCGATGCTCATATGCTACCGTTCTTTTCTCAACAAGCTTCAATCGGTGATTGTCAAAATTCAGGCTCTTGGATCCTCGACGCATGAAGACTGACCGTGTCTACTCAGCGAACAATTCGTGGCCGCTTGTTCTGGACGACCTTGACTGGTGAGTCTCAGAGTGGACCAAGTGGTTGATTTTGGATCTTGACCGTCTACGGTTAGGTTCGTTACCAATGTACATGGGAAGAAGATTTATTTAAGCGAGGTATGCATCCATCCTTCTGATGTATCTACTCATACTCAACATCTCGTGTATATTCATGTAGAATGGTTGGCCATCGACAAACTATTCCGGCGTAGAACCAAACAGTCCCGATGCTGTGGCCAATGTGCAGAATGAGCATGTAAGTCACAGTGGCTCGAACCTCGTGCACATTGGCAACTCCAATGTTCTGAACACTGACCTTCTCATGTGTCAGGACTATTACACCCTGTTAGACTCAAAGTGCACCTACTTCAAGACCGTACCTGGTGGAGGTGTCGGCTGGTTCGCTCACATCTACTCGGATGATATGGAACCAGGATATGGAATCTATGGTAAAAACGGAAAGTTGAAGTTCCCGTTTTCACCCAAGACATCTTGTTAAACAAAGGAATTCTTAAAAACAATGTACATATGTATTCACATTTTGGATTGAAAAGTTCCTGACTGGGGTAGACTTGAATTGCAGTGGGATGGAAACTACCCCCTCTGAGAAGCTGGAACCTCATTTTTTGCCTGTATTCCCACAAGTAAAGAACTTGGTCCCCCTTTCCTGCTGATGTACAAACCTCAGTCTCTGAGTAATGCAGGTAATATTGATTGTAGAATACAATGGCTGTAGGTTACATAGTAGGAGCATGTTAAGACTGTGCTGGTGATGTTCCGTAGGGTTTTAGGGAAAAGGGAATGGAGATAAATGAATCTGACTGGTTTGGTCTTGATCAAGATCTCAAACGACAAAGTCAGTCAGTCAAATTTCAATGTATGGAATGAAGATAACAATGAACTAGAGCCTCGACACCACTATTGGTAGTGCCCTCACTTTGCCGTCGTCAAAAATCAATCTGGTGGTCTACTTCACTGAGGAGATAGTAAAATAATAAACATAACGCAGTGTCGATTTTACATTTTTTTTTGTCAATATTGTAAAAGATGTTAAGCTGTTTCGGTATTTCAAATTAGGCAGTTGCCTCCGCCATTCTCTCAAACGAAATACCACAAAAGGCTCATCTGAGTATTGGCGGGATGATGGATGAGTGATGGAAATATTATGTACCGTGAGAATCGCTAATTTTGGCGGCGGAATCCCAGTCTTTGATCAGTGAGAAGGTTACACAAAAAGCGGCCCGGGCCCGACCAGTTTCTCAGTAAACATTGAAGATGCACGTGTCGACTTGCTTTAAACCTTCCACTCGCGTTCAATGTCACCGTCAGTGACATCCACGCCGAAACGCAATTCGACGTCTGTTCATCATAGCGGCGACCATGAATCTCCGACTGTATCCCAAAAGGAATTGAAGGATACAATGCGTGAGCTCAGAGGACAAACATGGCAGTTGGATTTCGAGCTCCTCGCCAAAGCGCTTTCGGCAAAGACGAGAAAGTCATCTGCTCCACTTGTTGGCCCAGAACAGGTCGACACTCTCGAAAACTACGATTTCGCCATCGACAAACTTCAGTCCCAAATCGACAAGGCTTACAAGAGCTTTACCCGCCAAAAGCCTGAGAAGTCACTGGTGAAAAAGGAACGTCCTGAAAGAGAGCAT
>MU790672.1:0-54756 GCA_027886635.1 Lentinula boryana
AAGAAATAGATGAGCGCCTGTCAGGCGCCAAACGACTCTTACCGCCTTTGCTGACTTATCCTATGATAAGCAGTCTTTGTCATCTTATCTCGGAAGACCGCGGCGCGACTCGGGCTCGGACAAAGTTAATAACTTGCACTTCTTCCACAATGTTCAGAGCTTCGCTACAGTCGCCAGTGAGTTATCCCAGTGCTCTCTCCTGGGTATAATTGAACTCTCTTTGGCCTTATAGATATTCTCTCTCCGTCCATCCGCTGCGAAATCGCTCACCGCCAGTCGTGTCATCGCCGCTCGTTACCTCTCGAGAGAAGCCCGCGCACAAATCCAAAATGCAGTCAAGTCAAGCCCGCTAGTCCTTTTCATGAAAGGCACACCGGATCTCCCGGAGTGTGGGTTCTCAAGAGCTGCTGTACAAGTGTTGGATTTGCATGGTGTGCCGCCAGAGAAGATGAAGACCTACAACGTTCTTGCTGATGATGAACTCCGGCGTGGAATTAAGGAGTTTTCGTGAGTGTTTGTCGATAATAGCTATTGTTGCGGAAAGGATCCAGAAATTCATTGACTGGCAGAGAATGGCCGACAATACCTCAGCTATACGTAAACGGTGAATTCATTGGCGGATGTGATATCCTTCTAGGAAGTGAGTGATGATGTCTTATTCCATGCATAGGTAATGAGTCTAAAATCTACAATTATTCCTTCGTCTAGTGCACCAATCTGGAGAGCTCGAAAATCTTCTAATAACCAGCGACATTATTCCCAAGGTTGAAGAACAGGCCCAAGCTTCGACTGCCTGAGAATTTAACCGGAGAGCGGTTTGTGGATATGGTTCAGCCGGGTGATGCGTTGGCTCGATTTTCATAGCTACTGGCAATTGTTTCTCAAAACCCGATGTATTCTTAGTGAATGTACCCACCTATACATAGATTAATTTCCTTTACAAGATATCGTTATGATATCGACGAACTCATTCAGGCATATATTCAACAACACCACCAGAGCCGTCTACGTGTCCCCGTCTGACATTTTCTCCTCGGGCACGTAAGATATCCTCCACCGTATTAAGCTTGCCTCCTTCCGTGCTCTCTTTGAACCAACCTAGATGGTCTGAGATCAAATGCCTACATAAACGAAACACTTGAGTCGCAAATAGCAAAAATATAAAACAAATCGCGTACCGGTTATGACACCCTGGACATTCGATAAGAACGATACCTCGCTCATACGACCTTTTCGCAAACGCATGCGTAGACCTTGTCCCACAATCCGTCACCGTGCAAGTAAAAGTGATTGACATTTGCCGCTCCATTTGCTCAGGCAGTGCTTGAGATGTAACTGTTTGGGAGGAGCAGGACGACGAAGATGGAGAGGATCCATGTATTGTTTCCGAGCTCCTTGCTGTTGTACTTGTTAATAGATCATTTGAGCCGGAGGGAGGAGAAGTAGTAGAATACGCTTTCAATGTATTCGCAGCTGTATTCGAAAAGACACCCAGCCGGAGCCGAAGCTGAAGGCGGACACTGGGCGGAAGGGCCGGGTTTGGATGTAAAAGGCTCCTGAGAGGCGGAGGAATCCCTAAATGTACATTGCGATAGAGTCTTGAGGGCAGCATGGAAGTTCGTAATGAAGGAATACGCAAAAATCGCTGAGTCATCGCATTCATCACATTCATCACATGGTCAGAAGTGCTAGTTATAAACTTATTACTTAATCCCCGTGTATACAGGTATTCTCCAACCACCATTTTGGAGGCCTGATATTCATCTACAGCATCGTAGGAACCCGAGTCCCTCCTGTCAACTTCAATGTCTCCCCATTGACATACGAGCACTCTAAAATCCACCTCACTGTAGCCGCAAACTCTTCTGGCGTCCCGTATCTCTTTGGGAACAACACGGCTTCCTTCTCTAACCTACTTGTCATTGATCGTGAGAATTGACCTAGAGAAGGAAAGAGGGAATACATCTTCGATAAGTATATGAAAATAATACGGTAAAAGGAAAGCTCGAGAACAGAAAACGGTAGTCAAGGATAACATGTAATGGGGGCATGAAAACGTACCTGTCATAGGCGTCTTGAAAGGTCCAGGCGCTATTGAAACCACCCTCACTCCGTATCTAGACATATCTCGAGCCATGGGTAATGTCATCGACCGAATGGCGCCCTTTGATGCTGCATATGCAATCTGCCCAGCTTGGCCTTCGTACTACAATCTTGAGAATCAAAAACGAATCTCATCCAAGATGAAGAAAGAAAAACTCCTCACGGCTACCGTGCTAGCGATCATCACAATAACACCTCGCTCGCCATCCGATTCTTCCATACCTTCCGCAACTTTGCTCTTCCCCGCAACTCCTTCTGTTTGAAGCAATTGATATTCCCGAGGAACAGTAACGAGATGTTTTGCCACCAATCGCGTCAGATGAAACGTCCCGGTCAAGTTAACTGCGAGTACACGATCCCATGTGCGCGTTGAATGTGGTTGACCTCGGCGATTGATAGTCTAAGAAATAAGAAGGTAAAAGAAGGTCAAGCCAATGTGATGGTATACTACATCGTCCTAGACCGGATAAATCGTATGGGATGGAATAGATGCGTACCAGCTCGGCAGCAGCTATTCCAGCACCATTTATCACTCCTCCGAGATGTGCTCCAGTAGATTTGGACCATTCCACGACTCTGTCCACGGCTGACTCAACTTGATCTTCTTGTGTGACATCCATTTTGATGTACAACAGTCGTCGTTTCTGGATATTATTCGATAATCCTTCATCTGCTATCAAGTCGGACGGAACAGATGATAGATCCAATACAGCGACATAGGCATTGCCTTGGAGGAGATCTCTGACTGTCGCGAGACCTAACCCTGAAGACCTGTGATTTTTGAATAATTATTCAATGTTCAATATTCCTGAGCTTGGACGAAGAAAAACATGCAACACTTACCCGCCAGACACAACGAACGTACGGTTAGAAATCTTCATAGTATCGAAAGATGAAGTTATATCGGAAAAATATGACTCGGTGTGAATATCTACAACAAACAATTGAAGAAAATCTCATAAGAAGCTTGCCCAAAGAAAGCTCACTTGGAAATGTAGCAGAAGAGGAGTACGTCGTAGTGGTGGTAGAGAAACAAGCCGTGGAGTTGCAACAAACATCGCGAACAGGAACAGATGTGGGTTGGTACCATCGGCGGCTATTTTGTACAGGTATAGGACAGATAGATCCGCGTCGGTGTTGCCTTGGTTCCGATAGCTGCATGGATTCTGCTTCGAAATAGAAAGATGAGAATCAAAGGTCACCAGTCAGGGTTTCTCGCATTGTGACAAAGCACTCACTTCGCTGGCCATATTACTCCTAATGACAGCATGCACAACAGGAGTCATATACACCGGAGTCCCCATCTAGGAGTTGATTCTTCAGCGTTTCGGAAGCGGCAAGTGGTCCGGGTCCTTCTCGATGATCCAAATGGAGTGTAGTCTCACGAAAGACGAGTTCACAAACCATACAGAACGCGTTGATCTTCTTTTCCGATAATCTGATCAAGCAGTTCTCTACTTGGGCATACATAGATCAACGAGAAGTCCTTCGGATAATTATTTATTGACGTATTGACGTATGCGTGTTAACAATATTACATCTTTGCTGGCATCCTGCTCGCACCTGAAGAGAAAAGAATGAGGATGAACACGACACACAACCTACATGATTGCGAAGAAATCATACCACTTAATCGTACAGTTTCCCCATTAACATATGCACATTCCAGAATCCACTTAACCGTCTCCGCAAACTCCACCGGCTGTCCGAACCGCTTTGGATACACCAAGTCGTTCTCAAGACTCTGTCGAACTTTCTGGGGTAGATTTTCAGTCATACTGCTAACAAACATGTTCGGTGCAATTGCCATGACCCGAATGGAGTGTCGAGCCAAGTCACGAGCAAGAGGCAAAGTCATAGAACGAAGAGCTCCTTTCGTGGCAGAGTATGCCGCTTGCCCTGGTTGACCTTCGAACTGAGTAAAAAGTTTAGTTAGCGCGTTCGAAAGCTGTGTGAAATTGAGTTACACACCGCAGCAGAACTCGATACGAGAATAATCACACCACGTTCTCCATCAGGACCTTCCTCAACTTCATTATGAACCATATGTTGAAGAGCCAGGCGCGTAAGATTAAATGTTCCTGTCAGATTTACTGCTAGTACAAAATCCCACAAGTCGAGAGAGTGCGGCTGATTCTGTGCATCGATAATTTTGGCTCCAGCACCGACTCCTGCACAGTTGATAACGCCTCCGAGGACAGCCTTGGTTTGTTTGATCCAACTAACAGTTTCTTCAACGGCTTTCTCAATCTCTGTGACAACAGTAATGTCTATTTGACAGAATTTGATTTGAGGACCTGTTACAATTGACGGAGGAGGTGAACGGTCGAATATGGAAACATGAGATTGGGCTTGAACAAGCATTTGAACGGTCGCCAGCCCAAGACCAGACGAACTAGAGCGTATATAATATGACGACTGATAACTCTATGATAAGTAACAGACTTACCCACCCGACACTATAAAAGTCCTATTATTGATCTTCATGTTCAAAGGTTTACAACAAGAGCGAGCGCCTATCTAGTCACTGTTTAGTAGCGATGCGACATTATGTACTCTCTTCATGGTATCATTCAACAATGCCTCCCTCGCCTTGCACATCTGCCTTCGACGGCGATTCATGGTATTGTTGAGTCCTCGTTTGCAGAAGGTGCCTAGAACCGGGGTCAGGCTTCACCTGGCTTCACCCACTTGTCAGAAGGTTCGGAGAAACTCGCCGGTCCCATCATTGCCGAGTAAGTATATCTTCTTCCCTCTTCTTCCATGGATTGTTCCAAAGTTCCCTTGAAATTTGAAGACGCCGTCGCTTGTTTACTTGCTGAGGAGGCTTTAGATGGTGACTTTCCGCATGTCATCATCACTAGATCTTCTCTCGTACCAATGCCGATAAGCCAATTTTCATGTTCCTGGTGAAGGAAGTTTGACCAAACTTTCCCGTATTCAGTATGTCGTTCAGAGTAAACCTGAATCATATTCTCTGGATATCGAGATGTGCTAATCGGGTTAGGAAGACTCGAAAAGTGTACCTATTCTGGATTGTGTAGTGTTGCAGACTGTGAAGGGCATGGCCATAACCAATTAGCCATACTCACAAGGACAGTTGAAAGGAGGACATGTCATGTCCATAAGAATAACGAGCCAAAGACAGCGATACAAGGGGCATAATGTGGTTGATTTTCAGCAGGTTGGCCAGAAGAAAACACTTCCTCAGGCTCAGTAGACAAAACAGGACAGAATATTCAATTACACACCAGCAAGACGCAGTGAGAAACGAGGATAGATGCGAATGAGGAGTCAAGGGGCGATTTCAGTGATGAATTCTAGAAATTTGGTTAGGCAACGGAGATATGTACAGGAAGGAAATTTTATGGAAAAAGACTGATGAGGGCAACACAATTAACGATCGTGACTAGTTGGTGCATGATTTATTGCTGCATGGTATGAGTACGGTCAGGCAGTGACTAGATAAATTTATGTTAGAAAGCGCAGGACCATTTGAGACGAATGGTAGACAAGCAAATTAGTAGTTATATCATCCACCAAGCCAAATCCAGCCGATGGCACTGAGTACACTAGCTGCAAGCGCGCCCATAGCCACCGCCTCTCCAAAATTCCGATCCTTCACCGCCTTTGTCCATATTCCAGTCGAATTTAACACAGGCTCGTCCTCATCCTGCACGACTTCCTCAATAGGAAGCTGCGTTTGAAAGTCGATCTTGGCAACTGCCGCTGTGAGAGCTGCGATGATAACTGCTTGATCCTCGAGCTGCTTTTGAAGAATCTGCATATTACCTCCCAGCATCTCCTTATACTTCTCATTTAACTCTTCCACCTTCCTCTCGAACGTCTGTGCCAATCTCTTCCGTTTCCACGGTTCTACAAGGACGATGGCGAGGATAAAGACAAACATATTCAGTCCAAGGACCGCTAGCTGACCATACGTCGACGCGCTTCGGATTTTATCGGACCAGACTTGCTCTTCGTGGTATCGAGCGAGAATGGAACGCATGAGTTCGGTAAACTCGTTTTCGACTGCATTCTCGGCTTCTTCTACTGCGAGCTTGGCTCGGGCTTCTTCTTGATCCAGGATATGGTCTTCGCGGACAAGAGACGTGAACCGGATAACATCCTCGTCTGTCCAGCCTGATTTGCGGTGCAAAAGGTCGTTAACCTCTCGTTGGGATTTAGACCGCCTCAAAACAGCTTCTTCGTGCTTTATCTTGGCACTCCTCGCAGCCTGACGTGTGATTTCAATTCGAGCCTCTGATACAAAATTAGAATTACATTGCGGTAGACAAGAGCATACAAAATCATACCTTGTTCCACTACCTGTCGTTTGAGAGCGTCGATCTCTTCGTAGCCGGTGACTTTGTTCAGTTCTGCACCAAGACCAGATAGTCTAGTCTTCGTCGCACCCGTCAAGTCGTCTGCTTTCCGGCGAAATTGGTAAGCCCAGTCATTGGTCCATTTTAAAAGTGTTCCTTTGAGCTCGTCAAGAGACTTTTTCTGGGTCTCTTCTATATATGAGGGCGAGGAGGATGAGGTTGGAGTTGGAGTTGGAGGATTAGATGTAGACGTAGATGTCGTCGAGGAAGAGCTAGAAGAACTAGAAGACGCCTGGTCTAAATTTATTATTTCAGGTGATTCCGAAGTCGAAGTAGATGGCTTCGGCTCATGTTTGTTTCCTGGCTGGTCCGGTGAAGTTTGCTTCTTGGTGGATGCACTCCAAATGGATGTCGACGGATGATAATGCCGATGATGAAATGAGTGTTTGGTTTTGGCCAACGATGCTCGGAGACTGAGCATTCGGAAAAGGAAGGAATAACTTCCCACGATTTCTATTCTGGAAACTCTGTTACCGTAAACGGAAAGCCTAAGAATTATGTTTCTTCATGCAACTTCTATTCTCTTAGGAAATGTCCTCGAAGCTTGAGAACCTCTCCGATGTTGGTGAGCGAACTTTTTCATTTCAAAAGACTTGACTGATATCAGAAATCTTAGCCTACTATGTACTCCTTTCACTCGCAGGTGGTTACAAGCTTACCCCAACTCATGCCATGTGTATTAGTGTAATGTATGGAGCTCAGAGAATGCTTGCTACGGTACATCCCTTGAACCAAGCAATCAGTCGAAGATGAATTTTGTTAGATTCAAGACAAAAATCTGGCGCAATCATCAGTCATAATTTGCCACCATCTTTAAGTAAATCATCTTAATTGCTCATGGGACTTCCAGTTACATGTACAACGCATCGTTCTCATGAGAATGTAGAAAAGCTCGAACCTCCTGCTAGGTTCATGGCGACCGATAATGCAGGCTTGTCACAGGTGTTGCCACATTCAGTTCCGTTGACTTGAACTTACCTCGTCTCAGCCTGAGTTCTAACGGTGCCTACCGAGTAGCCTGGTCGTATATCCTCCTCCATTTTTCATAGTCCGCTTTAACTCACCTTGTGGCTTGACATCAACTTGTCGGAATTCGGAACCCAGGCTGGGAAATCGAAGTGGGATGTAATTCATAATTATATGATACAGAGTACTTGCTTGACTATTTGCTATATCTAATATACATTCTCATGTACCAGGTCGTAGTGTATGGCAGAACACTCAGAAAGAGGATCCGAATGCATGAACCTAACGATGTAGAGAGTGTTATATCGTTCCTGTATGCCTCACGATCTCTAACGCCTTTGCAGCGATATTCTGATCGCCCTTGAACGTCAACGTCCGTATAGCCTCTTCCGCATTTATGAATTGCGACGCAAAACTTTCCGTGTCCATCTGCGTGCCCTCAACCTTTCGCCCGTCTCCGTCCAGCTCGCTGATATACCACGATATGATTTTCACGCCGTCTAGCCCTTGATCCCGGACAGTGATTGCGATAGGCTCTGTAATTTGCTCTGCTTCTCTGATCATGTCTTTCGTATGCACACCGTGTGCAGGAGCTCTTGTGGACATGTTACACGGTAACAGCTTGCATTTGTATCCTTTTGAGGCGCAAGACAAGATGTTCGTAAATAGAGAGAAAAAAAAAAAAGAAGAGACTGAGCTGGGCAAACTAACCTGTTTCCTCATACGTTTCTCTCACAGCAGTAGTTTCTATCGATTCTCCGCAATCCTTCCTGCCCTTCGGAAGAAGCCATTCGTTCTTTATCGTGTGATATAACACACATATCTGCAGTTTGCCACTTTCTGGAGCTCGACGGAACAAAATGGATCCAGCAGAAACGACGAATTGGCCCGGAAAATAATTCCTTGTGGGATATGGCGATGAGGCCATCTAGTAAGAATGGCAAAGGTCGATTGAGTTTAAGAATTGGTTGAGTAGTGGTGATTAACCGGTGAGGGTGGGTCTGTAAGGAATAAAGGGTTTTGCTAAGCGTGTTGAGGATTATATACACCTTTTAGAATATATTTTTTGAAGAAAACCTGTTGTTGTTCGACGCGTTGCGAGATATGTATAGAGCCTTGATTGGGATGACGCATGTGCTTCAAGCCATCGAAGCCATTGGCTGAAATTTGGGCGCGTATTTACGGTTTTTGACGCTCATGTACAAGGTTCACACTATTTAACGGCAGAGTGAGAAAAACATTCCAACAACTATAGTCTAATAGATAGGTCACAAGCCCGAGTAGCATGTAGTATACATCCATGAAAGATACACTAATGATAGCGAAAGCACAGAGCAATATGAGTACGAGCTCCCCGGCTAAATCACAGCAAAGATACACAACCTCAGCTCCCGATACAAGTGTCTTCAAGAAGATACATGAGCGCAGCAAGATCACGGCGGAGGCCTGTTATAGATATAATCAGTTAGAACGCCACCCAGGTAATGCTACAGAAAACAAACCCAAACGTCTCGCCCGGTGCCAACACTTTCAAAGGTGGAGATTTCCAGTCCAATGTTCTCGTATAAACCGTGTTACCCCACCATTTCTGAACTGTATTGATTCCAATTGTACCATTCAGTGGATATTGTAGGCTGTTGAGTGAAGACAAATACAAAGGCAGCATGAGTCAAGGGTCGAACAAGTAACAAACATAGAAACTCGCCAGAAATAGATAAGGATAAGCCCAACTGCTGTACCTCCGTCGAGCGCCGCAGATAAAACATCTTGAGTTCGGATATATGAGCTATGTTGCGTCAGGAGTGTTTCAACACTAACTTGACTCACAGTTGTATTTTGCCCACCAGAGGAATCGTCTTCGTCTTACCAAATGCTGGAAAATAAATCCAACCAGCGCCCAAGTCAAGTAATTGACACCATTGGCTGGAGGAACATAGGCTGGACCACCAAATATGACTCTGGACGCAAGTCTTTTTTTTAGCTCAGAATTATCTAAAGACACAACTTGGTCTCGTACGGAAAGCTGATAAGAATTTGCATTAACTATCAATGGATGCTGTTGATTCAGAGACGTACTTGACATATCCCAATTTTGAACGAGGAAATCTTTTGGTGAGAACCCAGAGGATGGCTGGGCACGCTGCGCCAATAATGAAGCAGAACATCAAAGCTATGACATAAAAGTTGAGTTGGTCAAATCATTGGATTGGGGTGTGGGATTGAGCAGGATTTACGGCTAGAGAACGTTAGCCTTTCAGAATATCGTGTATAAATCTCAAAGACGAACTAGTACAAGTGCCCCGTCGTGAACTGCAAGCTGGAACCAATGGCTCCCCACTCAACATCGATGTTAGTACGTCGAAGGAATTTACCCCAGTCAGGGACATACGATGATAGATGCGGTACCAAAAATTTGCACGTTTTGGCAGGTAAATCTACGGTGAGTGCAAGGTCAACTTAGTGAAAACAAAAAGGACGAAACGTAAGCATACTGATCTTTTTGATTTTTACTGCACATATCCCTTATTGGATAACGATAAACCAAGCGATCGAAGAGGCTCTGGTAACTACTTACGGTACGTTTGCAAACAGCCTTTGAAAGTAGGAGGTAAGGTGAGTGATGAATCAGAGATTAGAATGAACGAGCCAAAGCTGGACGCCCAGTTGAACAGAACCCGCAATCAGAGTTGAAGCTATCTGGGCCCAGAACATTACAAGTGGAGGAATTTTCATGTAGTGCCCAAGTTTGAAGTCTTGCGTGAAGGCGATTGCTAACGAGGTTGCTCTTTTATGACGACGGATATAAGAATTACCCAGCAATCACACACCTTGGAATGTGGTGATGTAACCAAAGGTCTATCGCATGGAACTCATCTCAGTGTACTCTCCCGAAGTCGAAGAGACGTTATGTGCACCTTGAAACTAATTGGCAATGGATCGTCAGTTTTGCACGCAGAGCAATATCATCACATACAGCATCATGGCTACTGGCTGACCTGGAGGACGAAATATCAACGAAAAATCGTGAAATAGGAAAGCATGAGTTATACCAGGTAGAAGAAAGCCAGAAATCAGCTCAGTAAAGACACTGATAAATTTCGTCGGACATGGAGTTCGATAAAAAGCAAATGAGGATCCTCACTTCATCGGAACCTGTCGATTCGTGACGGCCTGGATCATTGCTATTGGAACACCGGGCGAGCTAAGTCAGAGTATCACAGTAAGGTTGTCCAATCAAGCATACCGATAGGCAAGACGAGGACACCAGCTAGACGGATCGTCCTTCGTCAGAAAGTGGATAGATAGCAAATAAATTGATAAATACCCAATCCTAGTGCGACTATCAACTCCCAGATCGCCATGCCAGTAGGCCATAGTTCAATGCAGAGGCAAGCCATAGCAAAGGTCACCACTTCGATCAAGAGGGTTCAACTTTATCCAACGGGCACGAAAAGAGGATATCCTACCGAAAACGCAAGCATAATACCATCCCCGAACTATAGTATCTGATCAGTCATAGCTCAAATTATTCCCTTTCAGGAGAGAACAAACCTCGGCGATATTTCGACATCAAACGTGCATGGATATCCGGCTGCTCCTGTAAAGACCGTTTGAAGTGTAGCCAGGTTGGCTTACGGAGGTAGATGATCCCATGAGTAACAGTGGCGCCGATAGCGATAAACGAAAGCCCATACGCAACGACGAAGTTCATTCTAATACAGCCAAAAAGGTCCGGCAGGTATCGATTAGATAAACAAACTACGCACGAGAGGTATAGTGGGCTGTAGTCCTCGTATGCTTGCATGTTGAATGCACCATTGGTGAGGACCCGAGTTAGGTTGTAAACATGGCCTGTGTTGTCGAAGGCACTACTCGCCACCATTCTATTGATTGAGAAGTCAACCCAGGAACCGAGTCAAGATATCCAGCAAGTTCGCTTGAACAGCTCCACGTACGGAAGGTACTGGCTATACCATATGTTGGTATACTGTAGGTATACAATGTAAGGCTTTATCCACGAGGGAAGTTAGAATTTCGGGAAACGTACGTAGAAAATAGGTGTGATGATGACTGTATAGATCAATTTCAGAAAGGCTGACATCACGCTTGAGAGAGAGAGAGATACCATAGAATAAAATAAAACCAGCAACAACGTTAGCTTCTGACCACCCTACGATGCGTATTGAAGATAGACACTCGAGCGAGAACCCTATGAATACTTACAGGGTGTGGCGAGGCTGTAAGATGATATTGTTCGTCAGAGCGGCAGGTGAATAGTTGGCTACTGAAGGACATACGGACTACCGATATATGCTATCTGATTCCAGTCGAATGTTATCATGGAAAGTCCCAAGCCGCTTTGGAATCTGCCAGCCTCGTATTAGGAAACAGGGATTTCGAATTTTGGATAGGGAATTTACCCGAACAGTTGATTGACTCTCTGCACAAGGATTAGTGACAACACGGCTTAGAGAAAGGTGCGAAGCTAACGATGTTATTCGGCGCGATCCAGCATGGCTGCGAATAAATTGAGCAAAATCTCTGTCCTGGAAGTAGTTCAAAACTTACCCAAGAGAAAATGCTGTACTTGGGTGAGTGACGGTTTATTTCAATTTGCAGTAGGTGAAAACTGACCTGAGAGCAGTGAAGAGATAGCTAGGTAGAAAAGCTGTAGGAGCCGCGGTTATTTTCTGAGCACTGCTTAGTGAGAGTCTTGCTGCGACGTACACCAAAGGACGGCACCAATGAAGGCCATCAAGAAAAACCTTTCTCTACTCGGACCTCTGTGTCTACCGATGCCGGCGTATTGCTGGGAATGTAGTGTGTTTAAAAGTGCGCATTGGACAAGCGTATTCGGCCATACTAATATGGAGACTGTCAATAGAGTCCGAAAAAATGCACACATGGGGCTAAGTTACTCATTGACGGTGGTGCAACGAGAAATCTGTGCATCATTCCACCGAGAGATAGACCAATGAGCTGAGTGGACACTGTGAGCATCCACTGGACTATCATATACTTAGCAAGTCGCGAGATTCAAGAGGGAACACCTTACACAGGAAAGAATATATTTCGCCGTAGAATACCCGTTGAACCGCTATGATGTCGGTAGAATATGCGCTTTGAGCAGCCACACTTGCCATGACAGCGCTGAGAACCTGAAAGATAAAATTTATAAGCCATGGAGCGTCGCTAAAATCCAAGTGGGACGAACACACATGTTCTTTTATCGAGAATGGACCAGGGTTTAAAGGTCGCTTTAGCACAGAAATTGACGGACATAGTCGGGCCCATGCTTGTCCGCAGGGAAAGATGACGAGCAGCGCAACAAACTGTAGGAGAAGTGTGGACTCACGGAATCGAAGGGATCGAGCGGGAAAAAACTTACACTAGTGATGAGAATGGAAGGAAAACGGTATACGATGACTTGGTTGATCCCGGCTAGAAGGACTGTCCAGATGATTCCCAATACCCAAGCTCGAATCGTAGACACAGGCATGTCCGGATCATCAAAATTGGCAACAGCAGAGCGTACTTCAGCGTAAGGGGAATCCTCCTCTGAAGATATTTTGAATGAGTTGTCACCGTTCTCCAGTTTGTAGAATGTAATTACCTAGTATACCAGCGTCAAAGTCAAAGTTAGGATCAAACAGATCGTCTCTGTCGTCCGGTAGGACCGAGTCTAGTGCTCATTCAGTTCGTTGAGAAGAGAGGAAGATGGACCACGACGTACGAATCGACTTGCCTTCATCTGAGGAAGTGAAAGTCCGATGAACTGTGAGATCTAAGTCTTCCACAAGAGCCGAGCGATTCATTTCATGACTTTTGAGTACTATTGCAAGAGAACTGAACGGTGAGAGTGGGCGGTCCAGATTGGCGTAACCTAGGATTGAAGCCTTTTGTCTGCAATATTAACGTTTCTGGAAAAAATCATAAGATAAAAGGTGCACACGAGGCAAAAGAGAGAGTATTGATAAGCCTGCAGTCTTCAAACGTCACCAACTATGTGCTCTCGTAGGTCGTGCAGCAGTGAACTTGGGCCAGGCTTGTTCTGTATTACGATGATGGTTTCAAGGTGTGGTCGTCGAAGTGCGTAGTAGGAATGTAATGTTACGGATATAGAACGTATCAGCTATGGGAGCTAGAGTAAGAATCCACATCTGGTCATGCGTGTATACATGAGAACACATTCACTAAAGCACGACAGGCACAAGCTTCGCTGGACATAAGGCACAAAGCCCCATATTAGGAAATGGTGCGCCACATGCTACGCTCGTCGCCGCCGCCGCCGCCTCGCTAATATACGCGTCAAGATACGCGTCTATGTATGTTCTGTTACGCTGACGACCATTCCTCGTTCACCTGTGTCCTCAGAGAGCGAAGATTCTCTACAACCTTAGCCTCCCGGTCCGCACCCATAGAGTGTTCGGACCTTTTTTTCAAGAACACTTCTTGAAATTCCGGCCGTGTCCGAGTCTTGAAGGAAGTTTGATCCACGAACCGAAAACAGCTCTCATTTATCTACTGTGCTTACTTCGTCCTTCATCAGCCATCCTGTCGAGCTATTGCTCTTGTATTTATAAGCGCGTCCTACTTGACATTCGAACGTTCGACTCTTCGGTTATTCAAAGGCCTGTGATGGTGGATGTCCATCTGTCTCTTTTTTGTCCTCGATCGCATGGCCAATAGAACAAATTTCATTGAAAGGAAGTTGTCATGAGATAGGAATTACTGCCAGCTGAGTACACGAGTTTCGACGTTGCAGTTTAGCTCGAGAGGCTTCTGGTCTCTTCCGGTTGTTCTTTGTTATCCCATAAACATATGGAACAATATCTTGCCTATCACGAAGGGCGCCGAATGTCATTTTCTTTGAGTAATGTATGTTGTATCTCTTGCATGTGCATGTGCATCTTCAACTCATGCTTCTTCCATACAAACATACACCTTGTTCAGGTTTTGGCCTTCGTTCGAAATTTAAACCGTATCCTCCAATGCAATGCGTGATTCCTTTGCTTTCGAAGGGAGTAACTAGGATTAGTGTAATGATTCGGATCCCTCCGGCCACGGACGCATTCATGATTCCCATGATTCAACTTGATTTACTTCAAGTTGTCGTAGGTACCGAAGTCATATTAGGCTGAGGCCCTGGCTCTAAATCTCCTTCGGCCGATGGTACGAGTATCGAGCATCTGGTGCTATATAGCCTTTACATACACGCCCAATTCGAGTATCTATCGTGTGTATATCGAGTTGGAAGAGACAACATCATAAGCTGGCAGCTCATTGACAGCTTTCACGGGTTATACACTAGCTGTACCTCGGTGTTCATGGCCATGATGGAGGTCTACTAGTAGCGCGAGAATTTGAACCTACTACAACTAGAGAGTGCGAATATCACTACTTTAGCTCGCGATGTCGTATCAGCTTCTGCTCATCTTCAGAAATGTCAACTATGTATGTATCCACCTGAAGCCGCCTGTCAGCTTTGAATTTGAAGCTCGACGCGTTCCGTGGGAAATTCATCTACAGCGTTCTTAGAACCGTCATCGTCAGATGCTTTCAAACTTGTTTAGGTCGCTTGGCACCGCGACTCACAACATACCCTGCTCTGCTATCAAACAATCATCCAGAGGTTATGGAAGCGGTACAATAATCTCAAACTCCGTCCGCAAACCCAAGATCCGCAAGTACGCAGTCGAAACTGGCCGACGTCTGAGGATATCCAAGGGCCTTTCATGGCTTTTGCGCCATCAAGGGAGGTTCGAAGGCATTCATATACGATCTGATGGATATGCACGTATTCAGGATGTGGTAAGTAGGTCGCTTTTCGTCTTTCTCTCTATGCCTATACGCTGATGTCTCGTTTTGAGTCAGTTGAAGCATGAATCAATGAGAAATGTAGAGTTTCTGGATATTGAAAACGTGATCAAAAAAGATAGCAAAGGAAGGTTTACTTTGACCTACGAGGGTGATAGATCGGAAGGTGATCATTGGTGGATCCGAGCAAACCAGGGACATTCGATTGAGGTGCGTAGACCGCTTTTCAGCGAAAAGTGGGCGCAAGCAAAGGAAATCTTCTTGATTATACAGGCGGCTGATCTCGAATTAGAACGCATAGGTTCTGCGGATAGAATACCGGTAGCGGTACATGGGACCACGGAGGAAGCTTGGAAGCTCATATGTATGTCGTCTGTCTGCTTCCAGTCGTTGATGGAGCAAATTAATATTGGATGTGGTTGATTAGCGAAACAGGGGATCTCTCGAATGACCCGTAATCATATTCATTTTGCTCAAGGGTTCGCAGAGGGAGTTGACCCAAAGGTGTTCAGCGGTATGAATATTTCTACCAAATTCAATGAACAAATGATTCCATGTAATTCAGGCATACGCAAATCGTCTCGCATATTGATTTACATCGACGTCGAGAAAGCATTAGCGGATGGAATCAAGTTTTATCTTTCTGCAAACGGGGTTGTACTGTGTCCAGGCAACGAATATGGATTCCTGGAACCGAAATACTTTCAACGGGTCGAGAGCGTGACGAAAACATTAGAACCTATGCAAGAATGGGACAGGCAGGTCGCGGAACCAAGTTCGACGATAGACCCAACTGAAGACCGACTGAAGGCTTGGTCCCAGCGTTGACATTTCGACTATTCACTGCGATACGGACAGCGCTGAGGAGATGAGATGGTTGTGTTTCAGTTCTTGTAATGTAGTTTGGGGGTAAACCGACGCCAAAATACAATACTATTTATCCTTTTTCAGCGAGTCCGAATCTGAATTATTGCTTGACCTTCCCCAACCGAAGACATTCCACCAACTTCCACCTGTTTTCGCTGAGGGAGCAGACTGAGATGCAGTTATCGGTGATGAGATAGCCAGAGGTCCTCTAGTCAAAGAAGAAGCCTCGCTTCTAGGTTTCTTCAACAATTGTTCTTCCTCATGTACTTTTGCGGCATCCGCAATCCTCTGTTCTAACTTAGCCCTCTCTTTTTCTAAGTGTTTTTCGGCTCTTTGCTTGTTTATCTGCTCTAAGATTTTTTGATTCTCTTCAAGATTTGCCTGTCCGTATTTGTAGAGACCTCCGAGAACGGCGAAGATGGTGAACGCCTGGAAGGCGACTCGGTAACGAAGCCATATCTGGAATTTCCTGGAATTTCCTTGGCGCAGTCTGATGGCAGCCATGGTGAGTGCTCCAGCTGTGATAAGAGTTCCTGTGTATGGATTGTTGAAGGCGAGAAGTAAAGATAGTGTATAGAAACGCACCGAAAGGAACCCATGGATTTTCCATAGTTTTTCGTATAGCTTTTTCTCTGTATCCTTCTGACCATCTCCGCGAATCCGGCTGGATTGGTACATTCACTGGAGCGTCGTTACTGTCTGTCCCAGCAGAGCTCATCGTGGTATAGATTTGCTAGGAAACCTGTGGTGTAACAATTCAATTTGTCGGTAACCGGTGGTGCTCCGGTCATCTTTTCCGAATATATGTTTTCCTCGGACCTATCTCAACGCGTTGTAACGTTAAAGCTACTGTCCACCACCACCACCCATCCAGGACTCATATTGTATAGAGTCCACGAGCTAGGCACGGAATCTCGATGAGAATACGGTTTGCGTTCAATAGTGAAGACGACCCTCATGAATTTCGCACATCGCGTTCATTGCGAGTCCGACTGCGGCGACGCCTGAGTAAATCATTCAATCCTATCACATTGTACTTCATGTCTTTGAACGTTTAATAGGTCGACTGAAGTATCCGATATGGGTCTATGCCACTGTTACTCTCGGTCTTGGCTGGTGTCTGTATTATATGGTACATACGTCTGGTCTTCCAGCGTCCTTAAGTCTTCCAGCTGACGTGTATTTTCAGTAGCTTTGGCCTCAGCCTGCTCCACATTACGACCACGAAGAGGACTCAAAGCCAGGTATTAGTCCAGAGATTGCGGACGTGGAGAAACGAGAAGCAGTCGTAGCAGCGTTCAAGGTCGGTTTACCTTCATCCATCAACCCTCTTAAAGCTGATTGGAAATCCGCAGCATGCTTGGGCGGCGTACGGTAAACATACAACTTTACGAAACTTCAATCGCAATTGCTCATGACCTCACATCAGAACGAGACGCGATGGGTTTCGACGAATATCATCCTATAAGCAAGAAAGGTGAAAACCTTGCACATTCGGATGGTATTGGATATACTGTCGTGGATGCAATTGACACCATTTACCTGATGGGCCTCGAGCCCGAGTACCAGCGCGCACGATCATGGATTGACAAGAAGCTAAACTTTGATCAACCAGGAGAATTCAGCACCTTCGAGGTTTGTTT
This sequence comes from Lentinula boryana, assembly GCA_027886635.1. NCBI lineage: Eukaryota > Fungi > Basidiomycota > Agaricomycetes > Agaricales > Omphalotaceae > Lentinula > Lentinula boryana. The sequence goes on from MU790672.1 coordinate 17,783, forward strand.
GGCCTATGTGATGCGCTGAATCTTTGGGGCTAAATACTTATGAGCAGACCTCTATTCGTGTACTTGGTGGCCTCTTGAGCACTTACTACCTCACTTCTGATAGGCTATTCCTAACCCGAGCTGTGGACCTTGCTGATCGCCTCATCATAGCTTTTGACACCGAGTCTGGCCTGCCACTTCCTTCAGTCGATCTGAAAAACCGAAAGGGTGTTGCCGACAAGTATGCTGTTGACAGGGTCAGCACTGCTGAAGCGGCCACACTCCAACTCGAGTTCCGCTATCTCGCAGAGCTTACAAAAAATGACACCTATTGGTACAAGTCTGAGCATGTCATGTCTGTCATTGATAAGGCTAAGCTACCTCATAACTTGGTACCTATCTATATAAGGTGGGTCGAAGCCCTGCAATGCTGACAATGGAATCTGCTAAAACAATTTTGGAAACAATGCAGCGCCAGTCAAGGAACGTTCAAGGAATCAGAAATTAGACTTGGTTCTCGGGGCGATTCATACTACGAATATCTATTGCAAGTGGCACCTGATTGCTCTCCGTCCGAGACTGATTGTCGTACAATAGGAAACAGTACTTGCAAACAGTGAGACTCATGTATCGCTCTTTCTCTGAGACGTTTTTTGACGTTTTATCAGGCTAAAACGGAATCAATCTATCGCAAGGTATGTTTTAGCTCCCCATATTCTATATGCGCGCCAATCATAACTCTTTCCCAGATGTACATGGACTCCATGCAGGGAATCCACGACGAGTTGGTTCAGATAACACCCACCAGGAATATGACATATATCGCTGAACTTGTCCCTAAAAATTGGTTCTCTGGTGACCATGACTATACGCTGCAACACAAACAAGATCATCTTGTGTGTTTCCTTGCAGGTTCGCTCATGCTTGGCGCAACCACTGTCGGTGCCGTGAGGAAAACTGTCTCGGTACCGCCACAACTACATGAGCTGTCAGCGCAAGGAAGGAGAGATTGGCAGACGGGAGTGAATTTGCTGGAGACGTGCATGTATACACATGAGACTGCCACGTATGTATCGGTCATCGTTCGGCTTGTAAATGAACTTTGCTGATACCTTATTTCTCTTTGGGCAACAAAGCGGACTAGCTCCAGAGATCGCAATGTTCCGAACTGATAAGGACACAACAGAAACGAGGGATTGGTATATCAAGAACTCACGGTAACTTCTCTCTTTTTCGTTACTCCACCCGTCCATTGAAACAAGACTTTCAGACCAGGCGGACCCTCATCATACGATGCCCGATACATGTTGCGGTACGTACAGAAAAAGTGATCATTCCTCGCATTTTCCACGAGTAACCCTTGCTAGGCCAGAAACCGTCGAATCTCTATTCATAGCGTGGAGACTGACCGGTGATATCCGCTATCGCGACTACGCTTGGGGGATCTTCACTTCTATCGAAAGATACGCCAAGCTTCCTGGTGGAGGATATGCTACCGTGTTGGATGTTGATACGGTACCCGTTTCATTGGACGATAAGCAGGAGACATTTTTCTTGGTGGGTATCGCATTCCCTTTTTTCACAAATGAGTTTCACTCATCACTGATCTACCTGCAATCTTATTGCTGTAGAGTGAGACGTTGAAGTATCTCTATTTGATTTTCTGTGAATCGTCTGTGCTTCCTCTACAAGGTGAGTAGCAGAACTTGTGTAACTGTCTCTACCTGGCCGACTGATAACCCCTGTTGCAGATACCGTATTCAATACCGAGGTTTGTTGGTTACTTTCCTTGGATGATAGAACTCTGGTATTCACTCAATGACGTCTGCTAGGCCCATCCTTTGCCTGTATTTGCCCCCACAATCAAGCCGAGGTTCTCGATTTAGTATCCAGGATCAATGGTCCAAGGTTTGCTGAAGAGGTCGACCATACTCATACTAGCAACTTTAGGCTGGAACTCCATCGATGGAGTGATAGTACATCTAGGACACGGATACGTCCTCGTTGCTCTCGACGCGTTTATAGATCTGATATGTGTATCATCAACTAGGGTACTGGTAGATCTGTATGTTGTACATTGTCTGTGCAGCTGTATTGTTGCAGCTTGCAACAGAGAAAGTTTACATGATTTTCTGGAAACCCCCGTGCGCTTATGATCTAATCTTATCTTGCGCGCCAAATGCACCTTGTAACGACACGTAGCCCCTCGCACAGGTAAACCGTGTCCTCAACTACCATGTCACATTCTCATTCTCATGCGCCCGGAGAGTCTCATTCTCACTCTCATGGACCGCCTCAGCTCCAGCCTCAACCGCAACCTCAGACCCTGCCTACACCCGATCCAGCTTTCCTCGCCGTCATAGAAGCAGACTTTCGACCAGTATCAATCACGCTTGCAGCAGATAATATCACACTCCTGTGCGAGCCGCACAATTTGGACAAATGCTCTACATGCAACCTGGACTATATCAATTTGAACCGACTATCGAAAATACTAGCCCAGAATCCAAAATTGAAAGCGCCGCCACCTGGCAATATTGTATCCAAAAACCTTTCTCAAGCAGTAAACAACACGAAGGAAGAGGGGAATGTATGTATCATCGATTTTTTCCGCAATAATTACGCGTACTCATGAGATGCTCCAGGCTTTTTACAAGATGCATAAACATAGGGAAGCTCTTGGTCGTTATACAATGGCCGCCTCGATAGCAGTACAACGACCTCCTTGGGAATCCAATCAATTAATGCGGGAGGAACTCTCGACAGTCATGTCAAACCGTTCCGCTTCCTACGTCGAATCCGAAGACTATATCTCTGCTTTGGCAGACGCTGAAACAGTCATTTCAATTCGACGGAATTGGAGCAAGGGTCATTTTAGAAAGGCTAGGGCCCTTGTTGGATTAGGTATGCTAGACGAGGCAATAGAAGCCCTGCAGGTTGGTTTGGCTTTTGAACCAAACAACACTGTGAGTTCAAGGTTGTTGTATATCTCTTGCTTGTATTAATTATCATTTACGGATCAGGAGCTTGGTGCTTATCTGGAGGACATTCAGAAAATGATGAAAGATGAACAAAAGACATGAGTTCATTGTGATTCGTGAGCCACTGTGAGTACTCCGCCAATTGCTATCATATTTCTACATATTTAATGTTTTCTTAGCGGTCTTCCTTCGCTTCATTCACTGTGCGGAAGTAGGATATTTTTATTTGTACCAGCGCCTTTTTATGATCACTACCCTCAAACTTGCTCCCAAAATTGATGAGTCGGTGTTAATCTTTTACCAGTACTGGGACTGTTTTATTTCCATGGTCCCCTGGAAGGCTTTCTTGCTAGATCAAGGCTGTCTTCACGATTTCTTGAGCTTGTAAGTATAGATCGCATACCCGAAATCACTACAAAATTATCCGAATAATGGAATTTTGTGGAATATCGGACTGAATCGACCTTTACATTTTCATCTTGACTCGGGCCACTTACTGCTAGGCTGGTCCAGTACATATCATTGCTGCCCCGTCGTCGTTGCTTCAGGCGTTGCTCTCAAACAGATTCGCTGGTCGAATCTGGCATCGTCCGTTTTTATGTATCGTCGTCTACGCCTAGGACACTGATTTTTGCTAGCTCATTGCCTTTTCTTCGTCTAACCCAAATGAAACTCATATGCTCGCATTCGCTTTCTGCTGGTCGATATTTTCACGCTGACTACGAATGATGATACCTTCCCAGTGCTTCAAACCCTGATACGGAGGCTCATTCGCTTTCACTATGGTCCCTCTATCACTATCCTTAGCACATTTGTGTTCGCTTCTCCTTCTCCTTTCGACTTTCTGTATGTTCACAATAACGAAGGCCATGCCCTTGACAATGAGCAACACTGAAAACACACCACAGCGACAATGGCGGCGTGCGGGGATGGTCGATATTGATAATACATCAGAATCGATTAGGTCGCAATACTCCAAGCTTCATGGTGTAACATCTCGCTGGTATCCATTACCCTTTCCGCATCATCATGACAAGAAACCTTTAAGTTGGCCTTTCTCGTCTCAATAGGCGCCCTATGGGATGATGAGGATTGACCGAGAAGTTCTTTTTTTCACTTACAACCATGTGAGAGATACAGTTATATTCGGCGATGACAGACTTTGCCAAATATAAGGAAACGTCCGAATGGCCTGTTCGAAAAAATATACAAATGAAATACGGAAAAGAATTGGGCACAACCCACTGATACAGTCGGCTCCTGAAGGGGGAATGAATGAGAAGTCCGGTGACAGCGGGAAAGGTGGAGGGACGTCGCACTCTGCAGCAGCTGGGGACGACGAGGCAAAGGTAGATAATCAAGATAAAGTCTATGAGGATGAGAGGTTATACGTGTCAACCTTTGATACTCCAATAAAAGTTGTATACATAACAATTTTTCGAACGATAATCAGTAGTGGAAACCCTAACCTGAACCTTACATTCATTCCCTCACATTGGTTGCTTCCGTTCTACTAGTACTAAATTGTTCACGTTCCTTCTTCCTTTTCCTCATATCTTATCCAGCCTTCGCTAACTGCTACAATGCAAAGCATTGATGCGCGGCGGCCAAGCCGTAACGATACATTTGATTTACGAGGACAAATTCATGCAGACGACCAGTTGGAACTAGAAGCTCATGCAGACGCTGCAAATTATGTTGGCACCGACGACGAAGAGCATTCAGTTCTGGAAGATGACTCCGATGGTGAAGAAAGAGAAGACTATGTTGACGAAGTCGATGACGGGTCGTCGTCCTTGTCAATACCAAACGAATCCATCGACTTCGACTTGGTATATTCTCTTCACAGCTTCGCTGCTACAGTCGAAGGTCAGGCAAATGTCGTCAAGGGCGATAGCTTGTTTTTGATGGACGATAGCAACAGCTATTGGTGGCTTGTTCGCGTCCTCAAAACACAGGAAGTTGGTTACATTCCTGCTGAGAACATTGAGACGCCGTTTGAACGTCTAGCAAGGCTCAATAAACATCGTAACGTCGACGTAAGCATCCATACTCTAAAGACATACAATAATTAAATGGTGCTTGTAGCTCGCTTCTGCCACACAAGCCGAGCTTCAAGATGGTCTTGCACTCTCGCAGGATCGCCTTCGTAATAATCTCAACTCACGCCAAGGCCATAACCAGTCCCCTTCCCCATACGTCCGCACACAATCCCAACAAACTAAGAGCGTCAAACTCATCGCCTCTTTGCGCGTTCATAAATATCCTCCGGCTGTATGGCATTCTGAAGATGAAGATTCGGAGGAGGATGTAGAATGGGACGATGAATCCTACGAAGGTGAAGACGCCGCACTTGCTGCTGAGGAGGAGGAAGAGGAGCTCAGGCTCGCCGAAGCAAAGGAAAAACTTGGACTCACTGGTATGCCTTTGAATATGGAGCCTGACGATGACATGCGCTGGGATGATTCTGCTGTCGCAGAAATGCGTAACAGACAGATGGCTCAGATATCTGTGACAGAGCTTCTTACGAGTTCACGGCCTGGTCCTCCAGATACTGCTCAGCAGCAGCAGCAGATGGCTCAACAACAAGTACAACAACAAAGGCAACAGGCATTGGCTCAACAGCAGCAACAACGTCCCCAGGTTCTTGTGACCTCTCCCGAACCACAGATCCTCCGTACCTCTGGATCTCGCGAGAGGCTTTCCCAGCCTCAAGATAGCCCTACATCATCCAACTCAGGCCATCGTCGGGATCCTCTAGAGCAGCATGATACCGTTCGTATGACGATGACGCCGAGTATCGTTCGCGATCCCGATGTTGTTACTCCTATTCCTCCACAAAGACAGGAAGAAGAGCGGAAACGGATACGCGAAGAGGACTCGGAAGACTCCCTCAGGAAGAAAGCGAAAGGGAAAGAATCCCAAAAGATGGCTCCGCCAGTCAGCTCTGCAACCTACGCCAAGTCAACATCGTCGGCAAGCTCTGGCTCCAAGCTTCGAAAAGAACGCGACCCAGAAGGAGAAGATGGAAAGAAAAAGAAGGGAGTGTTTGGAGGGCTGTTTGGTCGTAAGAAAGATAAAGACAAGAAGGAGAAAAACGGCTCTGTATCCTCATTCGATGTGTCGGACAATGGCCGACCCAGTCAGACTTCTGATGAATCCTCCGGAAGAGTTTCCGATGCCGTAGCCTCTTCTCCGACCACGCAGACTGCTATGCAGCAGCAGCAGCAACAGCAAGCCCTTGCCCTCCGAAACTCGATGGATCCTAGGCGGCTCAATAATCCACAAACACCACCAGGCAAGGGAACCATCCCTCAGGAAGTATCGCAACACGCCTCACAGTTACGACAGAAGGACCAGCAGCAGCAATTATTGTATCAGCAATATTTGAACCGCTCACCATCATCCCCACCCGAGCTTCAACCTTCCTATGGCTTACAATCGGTTTCTGCCCTAAACTCGTACTCCAGCTCGTCCAGTGGTCTTGGTCCACCAACCCAACGGACTCGACCAGCATCTCTCATCCTCAACCAAGGCATCACAGACAGCCATATTCCCACACTCAGCGTTATCCGTGTCTTTGCAGGAAAAAATCTCCAAACAGAAGCCACGTTCAAAACCGTACTTCTTGCGTCTTCGACCACCTCTTCGGAGCTTGTCAAGCAGGCGTTGCAGCGCTTCCGGCTCCCCGCTGCTGAAGACTCTAGCGACTATTATCTCACAATCAAGCAAGTTGAGGGATCCTCCGCTATACTGCATGATATCGAGAAACCCCTTGTGGTTTTTGAAAGTCTTGTGGAGGCAGCGATGGAGGTACCCAAAGTAAAGAGAAGCAGTGTCGGGAGTATCAGCTCAGTTTCGAGTAACCTCTCCATGCATCCTGCAATCAGAAAACTGCCTATGAATGATTTTTCAGATGATACAGTGGCCAAGTTTTATTTGAACCGCAGAGGAGATCCGGATGGCGATAGTGACAGTGACAGTGTCGGGCGTAACGAAGGTGCCGAAGATATAACGTTGACTGCTGCCTCCGATACCTCAATCATCTCAGAGTCAGAATTTGGAACCTCACCGAGGCATCTCACTGTTTCTACCCAAGGCAATGTTCCCGCAGAACGATTCAGTTCTCCTTCCTTCCGATTTGCTATGCAACTCATCATATACCCTGAGGATCTTCCTGATGACATGGTGTTTGATCCACTCACTGAAGCGATTGTATTCAAAAATACGTTGAGGGACAGGCAACAGTCTTCTCAGTCGCAGTCGTCTGGAATCCCGATGAACATGCGTCGCAAGGTGTTTGTGTTCCCGAAAAATGTCACAGTTGCCGAGGTTATTGAGATTGGGCTTGAAAGGTTCGGGATCCTGGAAGGAGTAGTTGACGGTGGCGATGAGGTTGAAGATAAGCTTGCAAAGCGGAGGAGTTCCTCAAGGGTGAGGTTTGGGTTGCATATCGATACCGGAGGTCAAGGTGAGTCGATCAACCCTTTTCCCTGCATACTTACCGACTACTTTTCAATACTTGCAGAAAAAGAACTATCTCCATCCAGCAAAGTCATCGATGCTTACAGCCGGCCACCCACTTACAAGGCTGTCGACCGTCGATACCAGGATACCAAACGTCGTTCAATAGACTCTGCTCAGCTTTTAGGTACTCTTGAAGACGTGTCATCTGATGATCCCCTGTTCGTTCTTCGACGAGCCACATCTTATCGCAATTCCACCTCTCGCCATCGTATGTCTGCTCCGCTGGACGAACTAGCGCTGCGGAAAATTCATCGAGAATCCCAGTCGTCGAATGCAAGCTCGGAGCCCTTGAGCCCAAGGGCTTTGGAGATGCAACTACAACAGCAAGAATCGCAGTCTCAACCTTCTCGGAAAGAGATCATAGCCGCACAACGCGAAGCTTCCCGGGCGAATCAGCGTGCCATGCTATCCACGCAAGCGAATTCGGTTCGGGGTGTGGACGTCCTTCTACCTGGAAATGTGCGATTACGAAGTTCGAGGTACGATACCGATGACCGAATGCGGTACTCGTACGTTCTTCCAGATGGAGCAGCTTATGATATCAGTGATATTGTGGAAGAGGAATGGAGAGACGGATCCAACCTCAACAACAAGCGGGACTTGTTGGAGGGCGTCATTGGCCGAGGAGTGGCCAACGAAAAGCTTGATCGCTTTCTGAACAAAATCAAAGTTGGGAAAGGGCAAGGAAATTTATTAGTCCAAAAGAGGGTTCAGTCTCCTGCTCTGCGGGCGGATTCTGTGTCTTCGCAATATTCGTACGAAGATTCGATTACGGTTGACGCACATGCTCAAGCACGTTCCCGGTCTACAACTCCAGTGTCTGGAGCGCGGCCTGGCACCACGACACCAACCAACATACCGACCAACAGGCGTAACCCCTCGGTGGCGTCCGTCTTGTCAGATGGCTCTGGATATATGACTGCAAATTCCCATGGGATCACTTCACCTATTGAACGAGAACGATCCACGCCGACGCCGACTTCTGCTCCGACATCCAGTCATCCGCTGATGCCATTAACTTCACCTTCACCCTCAGCCCCAATCCCTCCTTCGCAACAACAATGGAAAACCCCACCGCCCGCAAAACGACCTCCTCCAATTCACACTAAAGAGGATTTCGGTGTATCGCATATGCTTGCGGTGATCGAGTGTCGGGCTATGCAGCCCAAGGCGATAATTAAACCAGGAGGGCAATATGATAGGGATGTCGCCGTGGATCCCGTGAACGATATGCTTTTCGGTCGACCAATCGATATGGATAGTCTACATCCCAAAATAAGAGATATCTATGCTGATTCGTTCAAAAGAATGGCTGAAATGGATGAGGTGAGTTGGCATTTGCTCTTTTTTTGTTTACTCGGCCAATCTGTCGATTTGATAGATGTTGGATCAATATTTATTACAGCGAAACGCTGCTGGAAAAGATTAGTGCCTAGCTATAAGTTCATGTTTTGAGTGCAAATTTGATCCCCTGTTTACTTTGTTTTCTCCTGGGTTGTATAATATTAATTGTTTCAGCCGGCGTGAATTATTATCCTTGAGCTACATCAGAGTCTCGACTGAACTGTTTGCGGTATGCTTAACTTTGACTGAGCTTTCTAAGAGTCATTCAGGCATTTATTGAGCTCCAACCCCTTTCTTTCTTACGGGGCGAGAGAGACTGCGAAAGATCCTTATAGTTAGTCATCCAGTTGAGTTTTGTCTGAATTTTGTCCTGGGTTACACGCTTGGAGACTTAGAGGGAAGGAGTGACGAAAACTGCGAACACCAGAAGTTACGCTCAACTTTGCTGCGAGTATCGACGCTTGGAGAAATCCTCGATTCCTAGGCGTCTAATTCTTATAACTACATGTCCGAGCCGCCATTTACTAGGCTGTAGGATTTATCTCAAACCAAAAGAAACAGCATATGGATTCTTCAAGAGGACATATGTGCACTGGAATATCAAGCAACACTACTGCCTACACAATCTTGTATGGAGGGATATATGGATTCATCAATTGTCTTTTCCTGTCATCAAAATCACACCACGGTAAGTAAGCTTACGGTCCAAGTCCAACGCGGAACACTATTCACCTGTGAATCCTGCTGGGTACAAGGATCCCTGCTCTGGCATTTTCCCATTCAACCTTGCCAACGTTGTCCTCTTCAAAATCAAAATCACCAAAGTCACTCCAAAGTTGAGCTTCTTCGTCGCTGCCAAGATCGGTAATATCACAGGCCTCAGTATCATCATCAACAAAATCATCATCGTTCTCGTTCTCGATCTTGCCAACAAGGTCTTCGTCGAAATCGACGAAAGTCGAGTCCTCATCAACGTCGATGAAAATATAGTCGTCCCCGTCTAGTGCATCGTCGTAGATGAGGAAGGTCAAGGACACGTCCTTCCCTGGTTCTGCGAGTGCAAAAATCTGCTCTGAACCACCCATCTGTAAATCTTGCACATTGCCATTGTCCATAATGTCTTCGCGCGAGTTGTCGAGGCCCTCAGAACCAAACTCCGACTCCAGGAGGGAATAGAGAAAATTCTCGGTTGTAGTAGCAATCGTAATTGCTTCTGGAATGAAATCACTCAAATATTCGAAATCCTAGATAGGACATTGACTTCCTCGCCACAAACCAAAAAATGACATAACTCACCTTAGACGCAGGAATTGGTGCACTCACAGCAATACTTGCGAGACAAAGCCATAGAAGAATGCCAGTTTGTACGGTCGACATGCTAAATCTCAACACGATGGCTCGTAGGACAAGAGAAGGAAAAGATGAGAAAAAAGATCGATTCCAGCGATAATCCAGGTAGTTCTTGAAACTATTTGCACTCCGGATGCAGGTCTGGCCTGAAGCCCGCGTGGATAAGTAAAGGTCCTCTGAAAATTTGGGAACTCTACTGTCGGAAGAGAAAAATCCTGCGCGCCTGCGGAGGAAAGTAAAATTGGTTAAAGGTGGGAATAGGGAAGAAAGGAATGGGTGAAAAGAAGAAGTGGGGACCTTTTATACAGCTGAAAGGGGATTATTTAAATGTTGAAATAATAAGGGAGGCGAGGCATTTTAGCGTGATTCAATGCTAATTCAAGATGCCCTTACGACCATTGAAAAAGGACGACCGCTTCTCGGTCTATCAAACATCAATCTCAGGATCGAGTTAAGATCTTCAACGGTCAAGCGGATTTCGGTCATACGTTGCACTACATTGCACCGTGAAACGGTTCGGTCGGCGAAGGACTAAATGTATTTCCTCACAGCAAGACACTGAAGAAAGGGCTTATTATGTATAACTCCAATCTTGTGCTTACAATTTAGTCTAGCGCAGCAATGTCTGTCGTTCTGGTGGTCGAAGTCTGACCACAACAATCACATTCAAAATTGTCGCGAACCTCATCGGTATCTTCCCACTGGTTGGATCGTCGAAGCCGCAGAATCAATATCCACTGTTGTGCAATATGTTCCTTGCTCAACTTCTAATCAAGAAACATCGCTCGCTATTGGGAGTAAAAGAGGGAGAGTAGGAACAGATTCATAAAAATACTAGCAGGCTCATGGGCTATGAAGCAGTCCACCATACTAAGAGTCCTTCAAGTAGAGACTAGAAATCAATATACTTCGTTGAACTCGAATAGGGCTAAAGCACGACGAGCGTTGATATCCCTATAGATTAGGAGAGTAGAGAGTGAATGAGCAACTGCGAAGGACAAAAAAGTAACAGATGCATACTTCAGAGCACGAATTTTGAGTGCGGTTGTGGAATCGGCGGTAGTTGAATCAGCAGCTGTTGTGGTGCCAGCAATTGCTCCTGCAGTATCGGCGGTATCGGCGGTGCCAGTCGTGCCAGCAGCGGTAGAATTCGCAGCTGTGGCTGTAGACCCGGTAGCCGCGGTGGTAGAGTTTGTACCAGTGGCACCCGTAGCATCAGTAGTTCCAGTCGTGGAGTTGGTCGTGGTACCAGCGGCAGTGGTTCCTGTGGTAGTTGTCGAGTTGGTCGTGCCAGTGGTAGCAGTAGTACCAGTAGTACCTGCAGCAGCTCCAGCAGCTTGAGTAAAATCCACGGTCAGTAAAATACGAGAAGAAGGGGGAAATAGATGATCACCTGTACCAGCTCCTGCGGCGGCGGCGGCTCCTATGGACAAGATAGCATGTTAGTTCAGCATTCATAATTACTCGATTCGAAGAAATCAAAGACAGATACAACACAGGGGAAAGGAATATTTGCTGGTAAGGATTTGACACCCACCTTTGTGATGGTGCTTCGCTTTATCTACATTCCCAGTGGTGGTAGTTGAGTTGGTTGTAGCACCCGTCGCATCTGCCGTAGTCGAATTATCAGTCGTACCAGTGGTCGAGTCAGCCGTTGTCGAATTAGCAGTTGCACCGGTAGCGGTGGTACCGGCAGTAGTTGAATTGGTAGTCGTAGCACCAGTAGTGGTGGTACCCGCGTCGGTAGCATTCGCAGCTGTTCCCGTCGCTGTAGTCCCAGCAGCAGTAGAGTTTGTCGTTGCGCCAGTCGCGCTCGTTGTTGTTCCGGCGGCAGTAGAGTTGGTTGTTGCACCAGTCGCGCTCGTTGTGGTTCCGGCAGCAGTGGAGTTGGTTGTTGCACCAGTCGCGCCCGTGCCAGTGGTGGTGCCTGCGGCAGTAGTATTGGTATCAGTCGTTCCAGCAGCGGTAGTGCCTGCGGCAGTAGTATTGGTACCAGACGTTCCAGCAGCGGTAGTGCCTGTAAGGATATGTCAGCACAAATCGCTGAAGAACGATACAAAAAAACTCGCCTGCAGCGGCAGCAGCAGCACCGGTGCCCGCATTAGCGTTAGCTCCAGCCCCGTTAGCGGCGGCTTTCGCATGCTTATGGTGACGGACCTATGGATATTTTACGAGCGTTCAGAACGAATTCCATGTTGACCGAGGTTGACCGAGCCGAAGGATTAATAATACATACCTCCAAAGTAGAATCGGCGGCAAGAGGCGCTGCTACGACCGAGGTAGCTGCGCATGCAAGCAGAGCCAAAAGGGAGTATTTGAACAACATTCTGATGTGGATCGGATCGGCACTCAAAAGGACGAAGAAATAGAGAGAATAAAGGACTCGTATACGTGAGATGAAAGTAGTATGACGACGCTCTGTTTGACAAAGCTCAAGATGCAAGCAAGCAGGTGTGAAGGGAATGAACAGGATCTAACCGAACTGGCGGTAGAACGCAGTGAAAAAAATGAAGAAAAAAAGAGACGATGTGAGAAAAGGGAGTGGGTTGGCACGAATGGGAAGAAGAAAAATCAATTTGAGAGGATCTTATATCCAAAACCAAAAGAGATCAATCAGGGTCAATATCGCAACAAGAAACCCTCGATTCTTTGGTGACGGAGGTCAAAAGCTGAGTAGCATATAGATTTAACTCCAAAGGTGGAGTAATATATGAAGAGATCAACGTTCGTTGCGGGTAAATTGTGAAACAAGAGTGAGAACTTCCAACAGAAGAACCCATACAAGCCTCCACAGCTTGTTCGCAACGGGTGCTCGTTTCTTTTAGCGATTGGAGTTTTTTTGTTGTATGAGGGTGGATTCTTTTGAATTGATTTGCATAACATGAGAAGACTCCGCGCGCTTCGTTTATATGCTTTGTTCCCGTTGGATCACCGGTTTAAGTTGTTCTGACCCGTTCTGACCCGTCCAGTAGCGTCTAAGCTAGAATATATAGCTGAACGGAGCAAGCCCATCCTGGTTTTGGAGTTGCGACAGACAACGAGCAAAGATCATCATTTCTATCAGGTTGCCAATATCCAGCGTTTCCTTATGATGGTCACTCTGGTGATTCTTGCTCATCAGTCCTTGGACGAGACGCAAATCTTTCTAGCACTGACGAAGGGATTCTATCGTTAATGCGGCGCAACAATTCCATACTAGTAGAGCTTGGTCTAGAAGCAAAATTTGAGCATGTAGTGGATGTTTATGCCACACCTTTACGGAGCGCGAGGTGATCTACTTTTGACGGGTTCTTTCACAAGATATCGGAGAAGTTATTGAGCGAGATGGCAAAGAAATGTGGAGTGAAGGGGGGAAGGATAAAGACTCGGACATGCCCAAAACCTCAGAAGCGCCACAGAGAACGATTATTCTTCTGGAAATCTCTTCGGACGCGCTGCTTGAGTGGGAAAAGTTGAAAAAGCCAGGAATCCTACATCAACAAAAGGGAGAGCAGTAATTTTAGTATTTACAGTGACACATAGATATCATGTGACAGCATTGTCTGTTTACAGTCACCTTCCTGCCCTCTCTACTACTTCTAATATCAAGACTGTAGCTTGGACGTTGAGCAAAACCCAAGCCCTTCCATAGGCCAGGGTTTTGTGCAGGTACTGTGCTAATATGTCTCTCATCGAGATGCGTTCAGGTTCATCGCATTCATAGCTTGGACGTTGGGCAAAGCCCGAGCCCCTCCATAGGCCAAGGTTTTGTGGAGCTAAAAAAACCCGAATCAAGCAGCACAGATGACATGAAGGAGATTCCAAATGCAATATTGACCTTGGTAATAAATGGTCAGTATGAGAAAGAAATTTCATGTATGATTTAAAACATTTGATTGGGGAACATAGCTTTCGAAGTCCGATCGGGACTCCTCCCCTGTTCCCTGCTACTCTCGACACAGGTAGAGAACCAGGCTGAGCCTTGTAGTTCCAAGATACTCGACTGCTTGCCGGCAGACGTTCGTTTGTTCGAGCAAGAATGATTGGGTTTGGGTAATGACTATGATTCCTGCGGGAACGTAACGGAATTCGACTCCGAAGGTTGACGCCCACCACGTCCATTTTATGGGAAACTTCGTAGATTGTGGTCCTCGTGAATCTTTCAGTAACGAGAGAATAAGTTGCGGATGCTAGCACTCTGTAGTATGATTTTTGGTTTGCGTAAAGGACAATAGTTCATTTACTACTGGCACCTGAAGTTGAAGATCCAGGTCACGGTGATTCTTCCACTCGGCAACACTTACACTAACGACTTGCAATTCAGCCGCACATTTAGTACAGGTGGGGAGCGATAAATACAATAACTTTGACAACATCGTCCACTTCATTGGACCGAGGAATTAAATCATTCCAAACAGAAGCTTCAAGAGTATTACAAATCGTCGCATTAGATCTTGTGGTAAGTTTCTGAAGCTCCTAGATTTTATTCTTACAAGCGTCTATCAATTGAAAATTGGATCATGCATGTAGATCCCCTAGCGGTGTGAGATATGTACTTGGGGTTATCCAAACGGTAGATATTACTCATTCACCTCATTCGCTCCTCATTCACAAAAAGCTCATTTTGGATCCAGATAACCTATGGATAGATTTAGAATTGAGAAAAAGAAACACATCTTACTAAGAACATTCTTGGTTTACAAACATGACACTCTAGCTGATATCAATAACAGGTTCAGGTATGGTCCACTATGACTAGTGGCTTCCTCTTTGTCATGCTGTCTGGCGCCGTATTTGCTGTCTGCGCACTTGCTTCCCTGAGGCCAGTAAGCAGGAAATCTTGGCTAGGGATGACGCCCTCAGATATCCATCCATTCACCTGAAGACACAGAATGGCCTCAACTACCCAGTCCCTGCAATTCCAGCCATGAAATTTTGGGTTAGGTTGATGAGCACTAAGGATCTGGGGAAAAGGTAAGCCTCGGTATCGGTTGACTCGGGAATTTCAACCCTTTAGCATGGATACGAACCTCTCTCAGTGATTTAAGCTCGCTTTTCTTCACAGACCCAACATTCACGCCACCAAGACACTTCATTGTGTGTTCGGGGTAGACGACCTTTCCATCATATAGCTCCCAAATGACACCACGTCCATCGCTGTAGTGACGGTCGAAAGCTTGCCAACAGGGCCCCGATTTTTCATCCTCGTCCGTGATCACAATGAGGGCCCAGTGTAACTGATCTTCGCGACCAACCGAAAAGCCATCACGTTCGTACTGGATTATAACAATGGGGTATGTGGTGTTGCTGAAGATCTGTTTCAAGGTTGAAAATTTCATGGTAGGATTTGTTACTGAGGGCAAGAGGAGGGTAGGATGCCTTTAAATATTCCACTCTTCGTAAATTGGTGGGTGACTTGCACCCACCAATATTCCAGTCATTACGAAGGTGTTGCCGGTGTTGAAAGCGAAAGTCACTGCCAGTGTATACAGTGATCTCAGATCAGCTAAAAACTTCACATTCCCTAGTTTGGAACCTAATAGGTTTCAATGAGCACAGGTTGAGTCCTGTATTTGTATTAGATATCATCGTGACTCTGAGTCTAGAGAATCGGCAAATCATAGCTGAGTCGTTTTGCGACTCAGGCTTGTTGGCCCTGATGGCACACCTATGTTAAAATTTACTCAATTTGTATGTTGCTTGGATGTCGTGCACGGATTGATGAAATGTGTAGAGGACTGGAATAGAAATTCTATATGTACCTGATGAACACTAATTACTGCCTCCATGTATGTGGCAAAAACGGTGGCAAGGAATAAATTTTGTGCCAGCAAAGTGATTGTGTTACTGATGTAACAGCGAGCACGTGTTTTCACACGTCGAAATCCAAGGCTGGCCAATAATCAATTGGACCCATCTTGTTACTTTCAGTCAACTTTCTGATATCTCATGATTGTCGCACTGCTACTACGTGCATATCTCAGAACTCGAAAGTTATTCGATAACAAGCGGCGCTACGGCCGCATCAAAGACCTACCATTCGGCCTCATTCTCAAAATTGGAAGAAGTAGAACCGCAGTGGAAGCCACGACTGTAAACTTTATTCGTTCCAATACAACGATACCCGTCCCACGCGTTATTGCCTCTGACCAAGCTTTTGGAAAAACTTACATGCTCATGCGAGAAGTCAAAGGCAGAGACCTCCAAGATATGTGGCCACAGCTTGATCATAACCAACGCACAAAGGTAGTGGCTCAGCTTCGGTCTTATGTTGCTCAACTCCGCGCACTCTCTCCATCTCTTTCACGGGGACACCAGGCTGGCGCTGTCTGTGGTCTACACTATACCTCCACTCGAGACGGCCGAATCGCATCAGCGACGCCCATTGGACCTTTTCCCAACGAGAGTGCATTCAATGATCATCTCATTTTGGCTGCAGAACCATTTATGGATGAGACAACTTTGCCTGCTATACGTGCGCGTATGCGTGATGATCATCGGATTTGTTTCACGCATGGTGATCTCGCGCCACGGAATATCTTTGTTGAAGGAGACAAAGTTACGGCTATTATTGACTGGGAGGAGTCTGGGTGGTATCCCGAATATTGGGAGACTGTTAAAGGGATGTGGTCAACGATAAAAGATCCCGAGTGGCATGAAGCTGTGAAATTCATCATGGGAGGGGATTTTGAAGCAGACTGGAGGCTTGACAGGGAATTATCTGATCATATGGTTGGTGCATTCTGATGTTGTACGTACTTGCTTGCTTAAGTTCCAGGAATCCATCACATTGGTGAAGAATTCATGCAAGATTGAGTCGGCCAAAGGTTGTCAATCCCACAATTCACAATTCAGTTTATGATTATTTAACACTAACTGGTATACCTATGAATATGGAGTCTGACGATGACATGCGCTAGGATGATTTTGCTGTCGCAAAAATGCGTCACCCCAGATGACTGTGGCAGAGCCTCTTATAAGCAAGTTCACGGCCTAGTTGTTCAGCAGCAGCAGATGGCTCAACAACTACAAGTGCAACAAAAATGGCAACAGACATTGGCTCAACACAGTAGTAACAAAGTCCCTAGGTTCTTGTGACCTTTCCCGAACCACAGGCCTCCGTACCTCTGGATCTCACGAGAGGCTTTCTCAGCCTCAAGATAGCCCTACCTCGTACACCTCAAGCCGTCGTCGAGATCCTCTTGAGCAACATGATCCTGTCTGTATCATGTATGACGACGTCAAGTAGTGCTCGCAATCACAAGGTGTGATTACTCCTATTCCTCCACAAAAACAGGAAGAAGAGCGGAAACAGATACGCAAAGAGGACTCGAAAGAAAACCAAAGGGAAGGAAACTCAAAAGATGGCTCCACCAGTCAGCTCTGCAATGTAGGCTAAGTCAACATTTTTGGGAAGCTCTGGCTCCAAGTCGAAAAGAACTCGACTCGGAAGATGGAAAGAAAACAAATGGAGTGTTTGGAGGGCTGTTTGGTCGTAAGAAGATGCGAATGATAATATCTATGATGCTATATGATTATTGGTATGAACCCTGTATGAATGCCGTATGAATTTCTGATAAGGGTTTGAGCCAAAGTGATTCCTGCAGCTCGCTTGCAGAATGAACTTACTCTCCTCTCATCACGACACATAATGGTGAATAAAACCAGAAGAGGGTTTTTAAATTTGTACCGGGTACGTGATATCCGGTGAGGTATTGTATATTCCGCAAGTGTTTGCGAAGGTAGCCTGCGCCTTGGTAACAGTAGTGAGCATGCAAGTATTCCTCGGCCTGTATAGCGTCAAAACGGGACATTTCATATTAAGGCACTCGTAAAAATCCCTTCAAAGCCCTCTCTGATGGACGAAGTGCAAGTTCATTTCATTCACTGAAGAATGAGCTATGTTGGACATTCGGGCAATGGCGAAGTTCTTCAACTGAGGCGGTCAAAAGGCGCCTGTCATTAAAATTATGTAACACGTGCGTTTCTTCACTGTTCAGACAGCTCCAGCTAAACAAATGGGCCTCTTGGTGTTCATACTTCGTCTGGTTGGGTGTTTCTCGAATGTCCCCCGACGGCTCTTGATTTCGTACCTTCTCCGGCGCGGCACGAAGCTTCCTGGAGGGTCGGTCTTCCAATTACTCGACGGGACCGTCGTTAAAATTGGCGGCCTGGGCTTTTTGCAGCGAGAATTTGAGGCCACAAAATATGCCAGAAAGCATACTAAGCTCCCTATCCCTCGGGTATACGACTTATTCACGTCTAAAGACAACCAAGTTGCTTATTTGATCATGGAATATGTTCCCGGAGAAATGCTTTTGCGAAAGTGGCGGTTCTTGTCTGCTTCCCAAAAGCATTCTATCATGGTACAAGTGAAGGATATCATTACGGAAATGCGCTCCATTCGCCCACCGGGATCACAGCGATGGATTGGATCGTTTACTGGCGGTCCCTTTCTTGATTTCTTGATCGGCGGAAACGATCCTTACGGACCATTTGACAACGAAATAGCGTTCAATAATTTCCGTATCTCGCGGTTCACATCCATGCCCTACTGCGAATTTCCCTCTGTTCGGGAGCGTTTTGCTAGCATCCATCGCGAGATGCCAAACGATCATGATATCGTTTTCACTCACGGCGATATCAACCCTCGGAATATACTGGTTGACTTCAAACAAGATAGGCCTAATGACGTGCATATTGTGGCGTTGGTGGATTGGGAGCAAGCCGGGTGGCGTCCTGCATATTGGGAAAAAGCTAAGTTGGTCTTCGGAGCGCAACCCCCCGATTGGTACACAGCAGCCGAAACATGGATAATTGAGGGATACGAAAATGAAATAGACCGTGAAATCGAGCTGCAACTGATTCATGGAGGCACTATGTAAAGATCGATGACTGATTCGGGGGACATGTTTTCTAAACAAGATACTTGTGGGTGTGATGACAACGTAACCATAAAGGAAGTCCACGTTGGCCAAAATGAGTACTACAGGCTGGAGATATGATTATTCATTTAGTTCTAATTCGATATCCCAGTCCGCCCCGTTGACTTCGATCTGCGTACACCATGAATGAATTGCATCAGATTCTTGGAACATACAAAAAGAAAGTTCACCAAGATCAGGATTTGTGATCAACTCCCAATAGAACCACGGAGCCTTGAAATTGTTGATTTTCTGCACATCGGACCCGAGATTCGCCATGCGCGTGCTCCCACTTGAAGCGAGGGAGCCCCATTTTTCTACTGAAGTTTATTGTTGGCGGTTTGTGCTTGAGATATGGCGGAAGACATCAAAGAGTCAGGTCACTGTGCAAGGTGTGGAGATTGAATTTGAGTGAGCGAGGAAGTGGGCACTAGATTGATAGATTAATAGAGCCCAGAGGCAATTGTGGCTTCACAGATCGAGGAGAGATGGTCCTACGCAGAAGTCTAGCTATTTTATCTACCTTGAAGCTGAAGATCCAGGTGATCCTTCCACAGTCACTCGACAACACTTCTTACACCAACGACTTGCCGTTCAGCCACACGTTTAGGTACATGTGGAGAGCGAGAAATACAACAGGTTGTAACTTGTCAATATCGTCCACTTCATTAGACCGTCTTTGAAACGGCCGAGGAATTGAATCATGCCAAAAAGAGCTTCAAGACCATCAAACAGTAGCATCAGAGGATTCGTGATCATTCTTGCGGTTTTCTGAAGCTCCTAAATTTTATTCTCATTGATTGAAAATTGGATCTGCACTTATCTCCCCGAATGTTGCGAAATATGTACTTGGGGTTATTGGAATGGCAAATATCAGTATTTCACCTCATTCGTTCCTCGTCCACGAAAAGCGCATTTTGGATCCAGATAACCTACGGATAGGTTGAGATTTGAGAAGAAAGAAAAAGTCACATTTCACCAAGAACATTCTCAGTTTACAAACATAACACGTTAGCTGTTATCAGTAACGAATTCAGGTATGGTCCACTATGACTAGTGATTTCCTCTTTGTCATGCTGTCTGGCGCCGTATTTGCTGTCTGCGCACTTGCTTCCCTGAGGCCAGTAAGCAGGAAATCCTGGCTAGGGATGACGCCCTCGGATATCCATCCATTCACCTGAAGACACAGAATGGCCTCAACTACCCAATCCCTGCAATTCCATTCATTGAATTTCGGGGCAGGTTGATGGGCACCAAGGATCTGAGGTAAAGGTAAGCCTCAGTATCGGTTGGATCGGGTATTTCAACCCTCTATAGTGGGTACGAACCTCTTTCAGTGATTTGAGCTCGCTTTTCTTCACAGACCCAACCTTTACGCCACCAAGACACTTCGTTGTGCGTTCAGGGTGGACAACCTTTCCATCGTACAGCTCCCAAATAACACCACGTCCATCACTGTAGTGGCGATCAAAAGTTTGCCAACAAGGCCCCGATTTTTCCTTCTCATCCGTGATCACAATGAGAGCCCAGTGAAACTGATCTTCGCGACCAACCGAAAAACCATCACGTTCATACTGGATAACAACAATGGGATATGCCTCGTTATTGCCGAAGATCTGATTCAAGATTGAAAATTTCATGTTAGGAGCTGTAACTGAGGGGAAGAGGATGGGGTGCTTTGAAATAAATATCTCATTCTTTTGGTGATAACGTATGCTTGTGGGTGACTTGAACCCACTCTTACGATATTAATCACAAGGGAGGGTGTTGCCGGATTTGGAAATGGAAGTCGCCGCATGCAGTGCACATTCCCTAGCCTCGAGAGTCGAGATGCACAGGCTGAGTTCCTGTCTTTGTGATATCAGATATCATTGTGACTCCGAGTCTGAAGAATTGCCAGATCATAGCTTTGCAACTTGTTGGTCTGACACCTAAGCTTAAAATGTACTGAATCTGCGTCAATCCTGTGGAGGACTCATCAATGAGGATATAATAGAGATTCTCTATGTACCTGATGAACACGAATTACTGCCTCCATGTATGTGGCAAAAATGGTGGCGAGGAATTTTGTGGCAACAAGTGAAGTGATTGTGTTACAGTGAACACGTGTTTTCACTTTCACACGTCGGACTCTGAAATTCAAGGCTTGCCAATTGGTCGGTACCTTTCTGATATCTCATGATTGTCGCACTGCTACTACGTGCATATATCAGAACTCGACAATTATTCGATGACAAGTGGCGCTATGGCCGCATCAAAGACCTACCATTTGGCCTCATCCTCAAAATCGGAAGAAGTAGAACCGCAATGGAAGCCACGACTGTAAACTTTATTCGCTCTAATACAACGATACCCGTCCCCCGCGTTGTTGCCTCCGACCAAGCTTTTGGAAAGACTTACATGCTCATGCGAGAAGTCAAAGGCAGAGACCTCCAAGATATGTGGCCACTGCTTGATCATAACCAACGCACAAAGGTAGTGGCTCAGCTTCGGTCTTATGTTGCTCAACTCCGCGCACTCTCTCCATCTCTTTCACGGGGACACCAGGCTGGCGCTGTCTGTGGTCTACACTATACCTCCACTCGAGACGGCAGAATCGCATCAGCGACGCCCATCGGACCTTTTCCCAACGAGAGTGCATTCAATGATCATCTCATTTTGGCTGCAGAACCATTTATGGATGAGACAACTTTGCCTGCTATACGTGCGCGTATGCGTGATGATCATCGGATTTGCTTCACGCATGGTGATCTCGCGCCACGGAATATCTTTGTTGAAGGAGACAAAGTTACGGCTATTATTGACTGGGAGGAGTCTGGGTGGTATCCCGAATATTGGGAGACTGTTAAAGGGATGTGGTCAACGATAAAAGATCCCGAGTGGCATGAAGCTGTGAAATTCATCATGGGAGGGGATTTTGAAGCAGACTGGAGGCTTGACAGGGAATTATCTGATCATATGGTTGGTGCATTCTGATGTTGTACGTACTTGCTTGCTTAAATCCAAGAGATTCATCTAATTTGGCGAAAAATGTTTGAGTCGGCCAAGGATGGTCAATCTTACAAAATCAGTCTATGATTATTTAACAATTCCTCATCAACTACATCCGTGAATCTCTTCGCATTAGGTGAACAGAATACCAAGACAGCTCACAACGTTCGACTCCAAATAATCGTCGTTTTAGCTATGACTGTGCAGATTATTCCGGTGGGACAGAAAAAGAAAGAGCGCACAAGCGGTTGACTGCAGATGACACCCAATTTTCATCATGCGTTAGGAGCTTGAGAATAAGCGTCGACCAGCCGCGGTACTCGCTCCCAGAGCGTTTTCGACTTTCCACACCACAATCACCACCACTAAATACATAACCTCCATCATTGCATACACATCGGCGCTCTCAGACATAGCATCATCAACTGAATTTCTTTGCTAGTAGCCGGACTCGGCGAAATCTCTGCGGATGATTATCATGCTACCCCCTTTTGCATATCATCCATTCGCTGTGCAGAGCAGAATTCAGACGAATATCATTACTTGCAATTATCGAGGTCTTTCTGTAGAAAACAAGTCCCTACTACCTCAGGACCTAGCTGGTTAAAGGTCTTCTCCAGGATCTTCTTGATGCTGGGATCCAAAGGCCCTCTACCCATCCCTGCTTAATCCTTCGCAATTCCCAAAACATGCTCTACATACAACACATTGTCTCGGAATGCCAAGAAGCTAGCTTAGTGCATAATTTGTGATTACTGTACTCTGCCAAGTACATGATACCGGAGAATGAAAACCCGCACAAGCAACCATATCACGAACAACGCTCACACTTCCACAATTTTGTCGTCATCATCACTATCCGAATCCGCACCGAGTGGTTCTATCGCCAATTCTTCCTCCTCTTCCTCCTCCTCCTCTTCATCTTTCGTTCCTTGGATTTTGTCTATAGTGTTATTTGTATTCCCACTCGTACCGTCAGCCGATATTTGCATATTACCGAAATTCCCTAATCCCTGGATAAGCCTTGTTTCAGGAGGAAGCTCATCATCTCTGGGAAGAGCATCGTATTCTTCTTCTTCGTTGAGCACTTCAGACAAAGGAGGTTCTTCGCCTTTGATTAATTGTACGAGGCGCTCAATGTGCGAGGAGATCTACACAGGAGAAAGAACAAATCGATAGATAAGTTAGAAAATCAAGATTATACAAGTTTGTAGAATGAGCTATACCTTGTCCACAGTCTCAACCTCATGAGCAGCTCTCACAATCTCATACACGCCTGATCCTCTCAAATGATCCCTTCCCCATCTCGTATGGCATAGCAAAAGCAAAACTTCGACAAATATCAAACGAATCGCCTCGTCAGGCTCCCGAGTTTTATCAGGAGGTAAAAACTGTAAAGCTTCCGGAAGCTTTTCTTGGACGTCCAAGTCTAGTTCCTCTGGACCGGCAAGAGGTAAGAGGAGGTATGGGAGTGCGTCGATACCTGGTGCGGGTATTTTTGGGAATTTCGAGTTTGAGGAAGACTGGGAAGGGACAGACACAAGAATTGTTGAAGATGTGAGAAGGGCACGGTGTGCGCGCGCGTTGAAGGCGATGTTCCTGTATTCGTTGGGGACTATTCAATCAAAGTTTGAGAAAAAGGAGGCTTATACTGGCGTACTTGATCGAAGACGCTACACCACCTCGGCGTATGGTGTTTCGATGCTCAGTGAACGAGACAATCTTGGATAGAGGATATTCCAAGTCCGATTCGGGCTGTAGAGGATTGGAAGGACCTGGCGTGGAGAAGAATTCACGACCAGCCGAAGACTAAATCAATAAATGAATCATCGTAACCAGTCAAAAGCAAAACAAACATACCGAAGTAAGATTCGCAAGTACACTAGCCAAAAAATGCAAACTTCCCTTTCTCGGCCGTTTCGCGAGATCGTCAATGTCTTCTACATTGGCGCCTTGAACGAATGCGTCTATGAGGTGAGGAAGCGCTAGCACCTCTTGTACTTCGCCCTCTGGATAAGGAACAGGTGCAGGACAAGTACCGCTTCTAGATTCTGTCGCGAAGAAACCATTCAGTAGCTTTGGGGATACGATTATCTTGACTTTCATTGAGACGACGGTGGAGCATGCATTAGCCGATGCGGTTAGGTTAGAGAGCAGCATTGACGCGAGGTCTGCGAGAGTTGATTGAGGATTCTTGAAAGAACATGGTTATGTTGTGTATTGCATTGCCGGTGAACGAAACGTACGATTATGTACGACACCAAAAAGTTAAGAAATGATGGTTCGGACAGTGAAACCACTAGTAGAGGCGAGTCGGACAGGTTCACGAGGGCTTTGAAAGCGTCATGAGCGATGGCCTTGATGATGATAAGATGAGAACTAGTACAAACTACAAAACAAGTGCGATAACTCACTAATTGATCCCTACATAATAGCTTCAGATCTCGAACCACTGGAGGTTCTTCTTGTTTCTTCAGACCACTAGATCGTAAATCGAAGAATATATTTCTGTTGGGAGCATCCTGGGGTGTTTGGGGTAGGAGATTAGCAAGAGCGATTTGTCTGACTTGGGGATTTTTATCCCGTAAAAAGGGTAAGAGCTGTTCAAAATTTGAGATGAGATCCAGATAAGAGCATTAAGCTTCGGATACCTCTTCGATTTGCGCTCCCATTGCAAAAGTACAAGTGGCTGAGAGCAGAAAACATTTTTTGATGAACTTCGTGAAATCTTGTCACGCGAGTTCCCGGTCACACTCTGCGTGACAGGCTGATTGATGGATTCAAGAAAGTCGTTCCCACGCCTACTCTAACCATTTGCTTAAACGTTCACATTTGTTCATGCCTTAATGGATAGTTACAATCGGACGCGATTTGTCGAGGTAATTCCTGATTAAATTCCACAAACTGTGACTTACACCACACAGGGTCTATTAGAACGTTACAAAGCAGAACTTCCATCGTTCACTATTCACCTTCATCCCGACGCTTGGACTCTTAATTCTGGTTCAAGATGTCGTTATGATAACCAATATGTGGTCCGCATTGACTTTCAAGAAGTTGAAATGTACTCTAATAATCATAATCTATTTGTAGGGATTCCTTGACGAAGTTCGTGCTCACCGGATACCCGCCGACTTTGTAGAAATATTTCATGAATCTGGGGTTCGTTATTTCGAAGGTATGAACCACAATATCCTTAAATAACCTCTACTAAATATCTGGTATAGGCTGTTTAATTGTGGATTTAGTAGACTACCGTCCTCAGAAACCAACTGATCCACCGCTCGAAACACCAGAAAAGACGCGAGAAGTCTTGCATCCCACTTCAGAAACGCTGTGGGCTGATCTATGTGTCATAAACACAAACTCGGGTGGTACTCTCACAGACCTTCAGGCTCTCGAAATCGAATCACGGATACTGGTAAGTGTCGTAACTGTCTGCACTTACGGAATCTCATGTTCCCTTCAGTTGGCCACTTCGGCACCATTATGTTTGGATCCAAACCCTCATCTCTCTCGAATTGCGAATAATGTGCTGAGGATTACAACTCCTTCTACAACTGTCTCACTCAAAAGAAAGGCTTCAGCTCTCGATGCGGAAAAGGTCGAAGCGGAAAAAGCTCGCAAAGAAAAGATTATTGGGTTCTTGGCTCCCGACAGTCCACGCGCTTCCAGACAGTGTGTCCTCAGTGTCTATGCGTTTTCTCATGTTAACAATCTTCGTTGCAGGTTCCGTCAGTTGGAATTACGCCAACGAATACGAGAAGAACAACGAAGTTCGGGATCTGCTCCTCCACAACCTCAACAGTCGATACAGCCCCGTGCACCGTCTCAGACGCCCATTCCTCCACCTCAAGCTGTGCCAGGCTTCGTTTCCTCCAACCAATCTTCTCTTCATTCTTCTCCTGCCGTACCTTCAGCGACGTCACAATTCATTCGAGCGCATTCTCCTACAAACTCTGAGGCTGCCAGACGAGGAGTACCATACGTTGCCAACAACCGGGTAAACGGTGCTCACACTCCAATCAACCCAAACTCGCAGCCACACCATTCCCCTTCGCCGCAACCCCACGTCCCGGTCTATCCCACTTCACAGGCTGCGGCTGCGGTGGACTCCTCTACAAAACGTGCTCCCACCCCAGCTCAGCGTTTTTCACAGTCTCCGCACGTATCACACATACAACCTCATTCTGCCGTGCCGCAGAACCATCACCCACACGTTCCAATTGCCCAACAAGTTACACCGCGTGTTCAACCTCAGCCTCTTCCATCTGCCGCACGAGCATCTCCGAGACCTCCTTCAACTCATCCCCAACAACAACAACCGTCTGCACAGTCCCAACCTGCTGCTCATCCTACTCAGCCCCATCAGCAAGCACAGCCGCAGCCGCCACAACCACCTGCTCAACAATCCTTCCAACCAGCCGTACCGGCTGCAAACTTTCTACACCATCCTCCACCTTCTCGGAATGGACAGGGAAAAGGCTCTAATGTTGTACCAGCACAGAATCAGGCATACAATCCACCCTTTCCGCCTCATGGAAATCAACCAAGTCAATTTCAGCACTCAGCAACTCAGTTGATGATGATACAGCAGCAGCAGAGGATGGGCTTAGCGGCTGCACATCAAGCACAGGCTCAGGCTCAATCTCCCCAGGCACAACCAAGTGCCGGTCTCACAGTTCCAATGCAGCAGGGTGCTATGCCGAAGGCTAGTCCCATGATGCCAAATGCTAGAATAGCTACACGGTCACCCATGCCTCCGTCTCTAACGGCGTCGAGCAACATACATACCATCCAAACTCCGAACCAAACGCAAACTCAGAATCAGAACGGCGGTGGTAGTTCATCCCCGCATATCCCTCCTGCTGCTGCTGCTGCCGGTCCGACAAATTCACCTCGTCCCCAGTCTCGTGCAACAAGACCTACTACCGCGGGCGTGAATTCCCCGAGGATGATGAGCCAGAATCAACAACGACCAGTGCAGCCTGCTCAGACACCTAAATTGCAGCAACAACAGCTTCATCATGCCCAACAGCAACAAAGACGGACGACGCCTTCACAGGCAGCACCGAACGTTGTCAACACATCCCAGCAACAACAGCCACAACAGCCACAGCAGCAGCAGGGCGCCGCTCAGTACCCCATGTACGCCGCATACGGTGTTCCTGCCCAGACAACAGCAGGGTATCCCGCAGGCCAGCTCACACCACAGTACTTTGCCGCCATGAGGTTTCCTATGCAGCAGGGTGCTGCTATGAATATGCAGGGTGTACAAGGGATGCAAGGGATGAAGGGTTTGCAGGCGATGAAGGCAATGCAAGGTGTACAGGGTGTGCAGATGACACCGCAGCAACTGCGAGCGGTGCAGCAGCATTTTATCCAACAGCAACAGCAACAGCAACAACAGTATGCGATGATGCAGGCTCAGCAACAGGCTCAGCAACAGGCGCAACAGCAGGCTCAGCAGGCACAACATAAGCCGCCAGGCCGGTGAGCGTGTAGGTTGATGGGACGCGTTGGACTTGGTGCCATGAGATGTATGAGATGAGATATTTACGATTTTTAAGCTACAGACTGTATCATTAATCAGTGTAAATCATTGTGTCGTTTCTCGTATAGGGAGGATTGTAGACAATCCCTGTCAAGAATGGAAGGTTTGTGAAAAAGAATGCAATACCATGGTTGTTAGGGATAGGTCGTTTTTCCAATAAATGTTGGATTTTGGGCGATCCACTCATTCTGTGTTCCTGTGCCGTGGTACACAGATCACTGTAATACTGTTCTTTATTGCTGTCTATTAGAAATAATGCTTTCTGGGGAACAATGCAAATTGTAGATGAAAAGTATTGATGGCTCAAGCGTGATTCTTCATCAAAGTGGCAGGAAAATGGGACACTCC
Organism: Lentinula boryana; assembly: GCA_027886635.1. Taxonomy (NCBI): domain Eukaryota; kingdom Fungi; phylum Basidiomycota; class Agaricomycetes; order Agaricales; family Omphalotaceae; genus Lentinula; species Lentinula boryana. The sequence goes on from MU790672.1 coordinate 45,760, forward strand.
ATAGAAAAAGTACATAGAAGTAGATAATGACATTCAAAGGGTTCCTAAGAGTTATCACTTCAAAAATGAAGACAATTTGACTATGCAATGAATGAAAGAAGGTGAAGTGCTCTTCAAGCATGACAATTGTATGTTGCTGTTGCATTGTTGATATTGGAGACATGTCCCAAAAATATCTGACCCTCGTCATCAACGGTGGTGTATTATACCATCCATACGGAGTGGAACTTGCTGATGTGTTCACTAGAAAGCCAAGTGATTAGGATGCATGATCTCGTCTTTAATATCGTGGCGATTTTGCACACTGCTTGGAGTTTAATTTGTGTGACTCGATCGAGCACCTGCAAGACAATACATGGGTATTCCTGGAATGCACTCGTCACTTTCTGTCATACAACATGAGGCCTCAAGTTCCTAGTATCAAGTCGAGCGGAATGTTTAATCTCCGGAAGGGAGTCTGAACAGGCACTTAAAAGCTATTTTTCACAATGGATTGTCACAAATGGAATCGCTCCAGGGCCAGTGACTACCAGTCCGAATTGGCGGGAGTTCTGGAACATACGATGTTTGTAACACGGTAGGCTTTGGAGCGGAGAGCAGTCATACTTCTCACTGAGCCCTTCAGGCTCGAACAAGAATGCCATCAATGTATTCTTCTAGTCTCATTCAACGTGCGTGAATGCATCCCCGCTCCGGTGATCAGGTATAGCGAAAGTTAACGACGTAGTCATTCGAGGAGGTGCTCACAAAGGTAATCACAGGTCGTATTCAAGACCCATTTAGATCGACCTTCAAGTTTTCCTTTTCTTAGAGCTCCATGGGAAAAAAACGATGACAGCGATATGACTGGGGAATAAGGCCTAGCTAGGCCTTGAGCCTTATGAAGGAAGTCCTGTCCCATTCACTCAGAGCGTATGATAGCGAGTAGTTTCTTACTACATTATTTATTCAGTCCAGTCATTTTAGGATAGACTTAAACGACATGGTCATGGTTGCTGATTGTTGAGCCCACAACCTCCGGTGTGGCATGCAAAAAATTTGAACCGGACTCGAATCAGTATACAGACAAAAGACTTGGTGAATGGGAGGTGCTGGTAACGTCATGAGTTGCAATCTGGTACGCTCAGGTAGGTAAGGTATATACGCGGCTCCGTCATAGACGGTGGGTCTTTCGATGACAACTGAGCCCGAACCTCACTGCTGAAATAGCCATAGCTTCGAAGATCATAGTATGCAAAAACGATGCGTCCACATTGATTTCGTTGTTTTATGTGCAAGACAAAAACGGTTTTAATACGTGGGAAAGATTTCCCCCGCTGCAAGAGCGCAACATTCATGTGAAATGTCCAAAGGTCCAGCAATAAGCCACAAAACTTCACAAAAGACTTGTACATGCCCTCCTCCCCATTTACATTTTCCATTATCCATTTTACATCTTTCCTCTTGAGTATGTGGTTATATCGTAGGCTCGGACGGTATAAAAGGAATCCTCCTCCGAATGCTCAGCGAACGAATTGAACCTACCAATCGTCCAACGCCTTCAATATGTGCTACGTGCTGAATATTGCCAATGAATTCAGGTGTGGCCACGCTGTCGTATTCACCCGCGAACGGGTAAACTTTTCCCTCCTCTAATACTATTTTATGGACTGATGATTCTTCAGATCGACTGCAACTCGACTACCTGTGCTCTTAGCGCTTCCCATCAATTTGATTGTCACGACTGTAGCTCTACGTGTCGCCAAAGGTAACATTCGCTGCGCGTGCATGCTACAATGATCTCATTCGTTCTGAAATTTGAATGTGCTTTTTAGTTTGATACAGGAACAGACATGGACATCTGGAAGGCTTTGTCGCCCTTGCGAAAGCTGCCTTTCTAAATGAGCGCATGGGCAAGGATTGTTTGCTTAAGGTTTCAATCCTGGGTTCAGCGATATTTTACATCTTTACATCTTTTGTTTTGTGCATGTATGAATTTAGAGTTTGGTGTGGGAATATATTGCCTTTAGAAGTAAAGTCCTAGACGCCATAATGCGCTCACCTTCAGTTATGGCCATCAAACATGACTTGTCCCGCCGCTCACCTCATACGCCCAGTAAACAGAGGTAATAGCCTATGCCATGGGGGGGGGATGGCATAGGCTGTTGCTATTCTGATCCGCTATCTGTCTATAGCGCGATAAAAGCTGGTTAATTAATGCGGACTTTGGCAGCATACGGGACTCGGATTTTATTCCCGTTGATATCCGAGCCCGCCAGGCGCATCATCAGGCGCTTCCGTCTCCCGGAGTCCCGCCTCTCCTGCCTGCCTGATGATGTGCACCTCCATCTCCTCACTGTTGCTTGTTACATGTAGAATCTCATTATACACAATATACATTGTTGTGACTTCAATAACCATTGTAATTTGTACGCTAAGAAGTAAGAACATATTCTATGAGAGAACAAAATAGTACTACTTTATCCCCGCCCTCTTCATTGTCACCAAAAGCACCAGTTAAGTAGTGTCCCCCTCACCATCGCTTCCGTCGCTTTCGTCAGTGTCTTCACTGCTTTGGATACGTTTTGGAGGCAGACTCTTGGCAACACGAGCCTTCTGTTTCGCTGCATGACGCATACGCTTCGGGGGTGGGGCTTGACTTTCACTGTTGTTGCTGTTGGCATCTGTGCGGCGTCCACGTTTCTTCCCTTTGTCACTTCGAACTGCTCGTACTTTCGGTACCTGCATCTGCATACATTCCCCATGCTCTTTGACTTCCTCCGACGACATCTTTGACCAACGACACGCCCCGGACTCAAGTGCAGCATGGAGGGCGTCCAGGGTCTTGCGATCCTTTATGTCGAAAGGCTTGATAGGACCGTTGGCGTCGATGAATAGCTGTGAGTCGGGGAGACCAATCAGCTGAACATGGTGCTTGTCGACAATACATGAGTGATAGTTGGCGTAGTTCATGCTTGCTGATTTGTCTTTGAGGATATAGCCTAAAGATTGTTTAGTAGGAGAAAATACAATACCAAGGAAGTACTCACGAAGTGATGAAGCAATCATAACAGAGCATTGGGATTGGATTTGCACGACCGTAGCAGGCTTTTCTATACACAAAGAATTAGATGTAGTAGATATATTATCATGAGAAACGTACCTTTCTTCGCAGTCCAAAGCTCCAGTTCCAGCAGGAGATCCCACATTGTTGTATTGAGGTGGTGGCGAACGAAGTCGGCAGTCTTATTCCCTGCGACAAACCAGGCAGGAAACCCTTTGTCGTCAGAGGTACCAGGGCAGAGAAATCCGAATCCCACAGCGCCAGTTCGAACGTGGAGCGCGTCAAACTAATCTATAGGAATCAAGTTTCAATGGCGAAAGAAATGAGCGACATACCTCTTTTTTTACGAGCCGAGAGAATGCAGAATAGTCCTTCCCTGCTGAAAGATTGGTTGGTTGAATACCGCGGATCGAAAGCAGCCGTTTTTCTACGACTTCCCGTTTTGCCTGCTCAATTTTGTCATCAGAGATCATGAGGAGCGCTTCGTCTTCATCGACTAGCTTCCGGAGTGCAGGAGCCTTCAGCTTGCCTCCAACAGGAAGGCCTACGGTGTACTCAGCCAATGTTCACATAAAAAAGAAGGAGACACATACTTGCGTTGACCTCTTTAGCCTTCAAATGAACGAGGGCTTGCATTCTCCCCGGTGCCCTCATGCGCTTGAACTTCGAGGCCATTGACATTAGACTTTTGAGATACTCCACAGAAACTGAATGTTTCTCAGCAAGACCAGCGACATTCTGCTCAAACTCTGTCGCAAGCTTCAGAACATCATCCCTCGCCAGCATTGCCAACCTCTGCTTCTCTGCTTTGGCCTCGTTCATTGTGCGGGCCTGCACCGGGTCGAGTGTCCGTTTTAGATGCGGGCGAATGCTTTGAGTTGGAAGAAGCGGGTTGCGTTGGGCATGTGTGGTGGGTTCAAGCGAGGTGAAGCCTGTCTTTGGTACAAGGACAGGAGCCAAGATACTGTTGGAAGGTGTGTTACTGGTGGAGGCGGGTGGATCTTGGTGGCCCAAAGCAGACACGCCTCCAGAAGCAGGGCTCAGATATTATGAATTTCTGTATTTAATACAGAGCCTTACCAGTGTCAACATGAGAACCAGCTGTGGTGTCGTTGTTTCCGAGGTTGGAGCCACTCATTCCATTGCCATAGTCCAAAGAGTTGAAGGCATCTGCGAGCATTGGGTCATCGAAGTTGATAGAGCTGAAGTCGAACTCATCGTAGTTGATAGAGGTAAAGTCGAACTCATCGTTGCCAGTGAAAATCTGAGAGTCAAGTCCTGAGCCGAGGGAAACATTAACACTCCCAGGGTATGGAAGTGGAGAGTTGTTCACGTCGAATGGAAAGCCGTTCATGCAGAAGAGATGATGCGATATGAGGAACCTAGTGAGGTTGGCTGTTTAGCACCAATAATTTTTCAGATCAACTTGCCAAAACATTGCGCTCAGGGAGTCACGCCTTTTGCATTGTGCCCGACGGGCCCCGAGCATTGGCAGATACGATACACGATATGAGCGAGGCAGATGTTGAGTACTTGAGTATTGGAAATTCGTGGTTGTTGAGAAGTGACAAAGTGCAGGTGATATTGCGTGATTTCTGAGATTTCTGAGATTTCCGAGCGGTCCGTTACAACAACTTGACAAATACCACTTGGTTAGATGGTATTATTTCTTCCTTCCCCCCTCATCATTTCTCACTCTTGCTGCACTTCTTGAAAATGACTCGTGAGTTCCCATTCCTCACACTTTCTTATTTTAACACGAAATCCAACAGGAATCCCAAAGCCACAATCCAGTCCCCTGAAAGGCACACCTGAAGGTGCGTCTAGTGGTATGAAAAAGCTAAGATGCTTCAATCAAGCCTACATATTCAGGTCGAAGGCTCCGCGATCTCGAAATCATGGCTGCACTGGATGGTATGTCATTTACAAGCTGTGAACTCTGCTCGCGAAAACTTGTTGCAGAAGTCACGCCAAAGGTAGCGCGGCAACATATTATTTGGATTGAGAGCGATGATGAGGACGGTCAGTCAGCTAGCGTCAATTTCGTTGATCAACCTCTTATTTTTTCTTTTAGAGCAACTCATGGTGCAGATGGAGCGTTTGTCAGGTAAGTCTTACATTTTGTGGACATCAACTTACACGTTAATCACCAATATGATAGTCAAACAAGAAGCTTCAAACTGCACCCCTCAGACAGGCAAAAAATGCCCTCAAGACCAACGGTACGTTTTGTAGTAAGTTTTACAATGATTGTACTGACCGACATGTATTTTAGGCCTAGCTCTTCAACGCAATGGCGCGAGACCCCTCCTCCTTCCAGGGCCCCGCCCGATCCTCCCAAGTATTCTTCGCCAAAGCCTTCAACATCTCAGACAAGTTCAACCTCCATGGTTCCGCCCGCCGCACGGGCTACGCCAGGACGACAGGGTATTTTCAATGCATATGTGGTATATTCTGGACGTACTCCTTACTTTTACACTGACTGGTAAGATTTACTGTTTTTTTTTCATGTCTGTGTGTGACAAAGATTTACCAATCTAGGCCGGCTGTGAAGCGCATGCTCGATGAAGATAAGGACCTCGTTTTCAAAGGGTTTTTCACCCTGGAGCACGCCGAGGAAGCTTGGTATGCGGCATCTGACTCGGGTGTCATTGTTGCAATCCAAAATGGTACTGGAAGACCAATCTGGAGCGTCACTGAGGGTGTGAAGCCTGCAGTCTATAAATCTGTGTAAGTTTTTCTTTCCGATTGTTGATTAGCTTCTCAAAATTTTTGACAGGCACGAAGCAGTAAAAATTGGTCTTGGGTGGGGTGGTGGGTACTTGAAGGGATGGCACAATGAAGCAGACGCCATCGAGGATTGGAATGACAAAGCCCGAGCACGCCCCTCCCGTATTGTTACAACACCTGACCCCGCTTTTTTCTTGTAACATATGTACCATTCTTTACTTTGTATTATACGTTGCTTTTATTCATATACACAATCAATATAAATATTCTTACTACTCAGACGTACTCAAATAAACTGTAATCAACTAGTCCGATTAGTGTGATTGCCTTTCTTGTATATTAGACGCTGAAGCACCTCTATTCAAACTACTGCGACAGGAAACCTCTTCGCAATTTTTGCGATACCTCAATATTACTTTTGTGTTTGAATAGTTTTGATAGCTTTGAATACTTCAATAGCATTTTCTGAAAATTTCTTCCAGGCAAAACCCCCACATATGGCATTTGCAACTTGTAGAATGTGGTGATTTCTTCTGAATATTTTCCTGGATCACAATCTTGTAAGTAAGAGGCTTTCCGTGGCTAGACAGGCTGTGATAGGATAGGAGAGCCTAGAAAAAAAACATCAAGCACTCTCCTTGAACCATCCTTTGGGAAAATGTGGCTCAAACTTCGGAAATTGTGTCTTCGTTGAGCTGTACCAGCATGAGTTTTTTGAATGGAGCAAAATTGTTGAGCGCAGGTTCATTGATACACATAAGTCTATGTTTTGAGTCCTGGTTTCTTGAGGGCATTTTTTATGACTAGTGTATAGTTGTGAAATTCGAGATGTGTCTATCGGCCTGTATGTCTACATGGTCTACAGATGTATGTAATACCCTAGTATCATGGGCAATCTTTCAATTGACTTAGTTTGCTTACTTTTAATGCCAGAATTCTCAAACGCTGTTCTTTCATTGCGAGCGTAATGTTTATAGAAGCATGAACAAGTTCACACAACTTGGTATATACGCGCATCATTCATTGCACATTTATTGTTTACAGATTTTCAATCAGGAATCCCAATCGCTCAAAGCTCCAATTCACAAATGATCATTCTTCAGTCAAAAAAAGTTATATTTACTTAATCATGCAACAAACCCAGCAATGGTACTGAACATGTCTACAAACTTTACGCCAACGCTCAGGCCAAGCCTTTCCTTGAGCATACATTCGAAGTCCTCTGGATCCTACATTGCATCTTGCACCTCTGTTCTACCTCCGTACTTGAGCGGCGAGCCAACAGTGAATACATGAGACCCGCTTTCACCGTTTTGAAATGGTGTGTCAGGGCGATGGGGCAAAAGAATTATCGAGCCTGAAGGGCAATTGGATACCAGCTTCAGGTCCTGAACGATTAGTTGTAGTGCAAGCGAAGCTATAAGAATTCAATGAAAATTAAGCCGTGAATTCAAGAACAACTTACCGCTTTGAAAAGCATCAACATATTGAGTACAAGACTGGTCAAAAAACTTCTTCTTCATCTCCTGTCTGTCTCCCCCAAGGCGCTGAGGCTCAACAGCCTTTCGTGCCAGATCATCCATGTCCAGTACAGAGCTAAGTTGGAGAATGGCGAGATCATCCGGGTTATCAATGATTTTGAATAATGCACAGCCGGAACATGTCTGTACAACAAGTCAATTTCGGTATTTCCTTCACACTGATATATCACCTTTTGAGCAAGCAAAATCATAGTTAGTCTGTAAACAGAATACATTAGCGTGGTTGTAGAGACGAGGAATTAAGTGCATGGGAAAGCACCACAGAACGCGTTGTCTTCCCTCATCCAGGGGTGAAAGTGACAAGGCAGACGTGTCTTCAGTGGCGAAAATCAGAGGAGATATAATATACGTTCAAATGACTTACTTCTGAGAGAGAGATGAGACCAAGTTTGACTCTTGAGTTGATAAACGTTGATAATAGCCTCGCTAGCCTGTCTGATAGTTCAACGAAGAGTAAACGCGTTCGTTGAATAACACGTTGATAATCACAAGGATAGAGGTCACATGTTCGGGCGCACCTTGTCGAATCGCATGGTCAAGTCCTCCTCAAAACTCAAAAGCCACCGCGGCTCTGGCTCCCGTCGTGTGCAGCAATATGGTGGCGGAAGTACAAACCTCGTGGAACTCATGAAAAGCACCATCCACAAAGTCAATCGCACCCAGATCACCGGCCTGAAAGCCAAGCAGGAGGCTCTCAAGTCTAACGAACAGTTCTGGTCAGAAAGGCAGGATTGGGATGGCGAAGGATTTAGCAATAGCGTAGACGAAGATATGGAGCGTGTTGCGGATGTTCTTGAGGGATGGACTACTATGGATCATAGCAATGCAGGCGACTGGGAAGATATTACTGGTGATTTTTGGCGAACGGAAACGGGAAAGAGGTAAGTTCTCGCTGTATTGTTACCATAACACTCTCTGACAAGAAATGTCCCAGGAAATACAAGGAATATCGAACGCGACGCGACAGGACCGAACGCCGAAACAAACGTTTTGCTATGCAAGTTGAGCCAATGACAGGCGCGTACATGACCTGGTATGGAACCCTGGGTGACGAAGGCGTGGGTGGAGGTCTTCCAGGAGAGCTTTCAAGCGAAGCTAATAGTCAAACAGTCATCGCGGTTGACATTTTTCGTGAGTACTTTAGTATATGCTTTGTGTGAACTTTTGCTAATTTTTTCATAGGATCTTTCTACTCAGGAATTCAAACTTGCGAAGACATCGATTCTTACTGGTCATGCAGCCTTGTCCGTAATGGCCTCTTCCCTTGCTCCCCAGGTATCGCCACCGTTGGAATTACTACCCGAACTCTCGAAATATTTCGATTGCAGTCTCTCCGATGCCCTCGACTGTCAATCAAAGCCTTTGTAAAGTCACTATGTGATATACAAGGTGTTCCATTCAAGCCTTACCTCCAGGTTCAATTCTCTATCGCATTCGATGTTTATCTCAACATTCTTGGTCACGTCCATGGTCGTGTTCAAGCTGCCTTAGGGCGTGATTCCTCTGACTGGCGCTTGGCTAACACATGTCCTTGCTGTCTTTATCGTGTCGAGGGTGAACCTGAACTTCAATTCCGACTTCTTGGAACTGTTACGAATTGACTCTTTTTCCTTTTATTATTTCTCTTTTAGTACTTTAGACGCCCATTCCCTTTTAGGTACATTAGCGCTGTAGGCGCTTGTA
>MU790673.1:0-54507 GCA_027886635.1 Lentinula boryana
AGCAAGATGGATAAGCGCCTAACAGCGCCTTACTGGCTCTCTCACGCCTACTATCTTATCCTCTGATAAGCCACCTACAGTGACTTATCTCGGAACAGTCAGATGTCACATGACCTTGGTTCCGAGGTAAGTAAGCAGAGCTAGCTTACCAAAGGATAAGATAAGCAGATGATGAGAGTTCGGCCGGCGCCAACACTGGCGCCCATACTATTCTCCTCCCGAACTCTCACCGCTTCAGACAACATCGACAGTTTACCGATTAAAATCCACCCTCCCTCCTTACACAAACAGCGTCTGACCGACGTTCCAGGTTCATCCTCACGTGGTGGAGCTACCCACCCACGCGGGGCCAAGCCCCAGCCAAACCAACGGTATCTTATATTGCATACCTTATACTCACAACTAGCAATATCTTATCCACTGGTAAATTGTGATCACATGCTCTGCAGGTACTCCCATATATAGCTGCATGACAATTGAATCTGTTTTGTGCTTTCAATGAAGGATTTCGCCTCTCTATTGCAAGTCATCATTGAAGTCACAACCTTCACAAATTGAAATAACCTGTTGCCTCACAACAGCAGGCAGCGATGTGCAGTGGATCTTCACCTACTGTAACATCGGCGATCAGGTAGGGGGTATGTTCAAAATTTCGTACAAAGTAAAGAAGGTCTCAGAACTCGTACTTAATAATACCTGTACAAAGGTTCTACGATCAACGGGAATGAAGACCTGATGGTAGGTACTAGGCGTGGAATTGATGAAGGCTGCTGTGATTGATTGGGACTCGCTGTTCGCGAATGTGCCAAAAGGTGGAAGAGCTGATCGTTTGTCGTACTGATTTGATAACATTTTGCTTAATTGAATCCAGTGATGGGCATCCTCGGTACCGTAAGACGAACAAGACATCAATGAATAGATTCTCAAATATGAAAATGATTTGTAAGTGATCAAAGTTTTGCTGAACGCGCAACTGGCTGCCAATCAACGCGTTCAACCTGTAAAAGAAGTTGTAAGAGTCTCACAAGATATGAGCTGCTATTATACTCACCAAGTCCGGTGTTAGTTCATCGATTTTCGCGACGCCCATGAGGCGCATCGTGGTAATTATTTCGCGCTCGAGGATACTGATGATTTTGCGTACGCCGACTTCCCCGTATGCCTGTATTGATCTCAATCTCGTTAAAACAGACCGAGTATATTATGAACGTACACTTTGAGCATAGAGAAATGGTCGACCGAGTCCTACAGCCTTGGCTCCAAGACACACGGCTTTCACTACATCTGCGACAACATGAAAACAGGAGGCCAATAGTGACAAATGCTGGCTACATACCTGTTCCGCGACGCACACTCCCTGAGTAGATTTGTGAGCTATTGCAACTGCCCACGTTGTAAGAATAGTTACCATCAATATACACTAGAAGAATAAGAAGAGTCAGAAATGCTTCAGTTCCATGCAGACATTTACGAACCTTCCAGTTTGTCGAATATGTGTGGCTGTTGTATTTGCAGTCGATACAGAACTTCTAGCGGAGGCAGGGAACTATTGAACGGATCCAATGCATGCCTTCAGGCTTCCGCTACGTAGAAAGCTCTGCAAAACTTACTATTCTAACTGCCTTCCTTTAATAGTTGGATATGTCAAAAGAGTTTTAGTTGACACAAATATTCCAGCTACTCTCACCTCCGTGGTTCGAAAGAAGTATCCCATCAACCTTTGCCTCTGCTGCTAAGATAGCGTCCTGAAAAATAAGAGAGGGGAAGTCATACTATGACTAGGTTTACTTACTTCGACACATTGGATACCCTTAATCACAATGGGTAACTTGGTGACACTGCGAAGCCATGGAATAGTCTATAGAAACTTTACAGTAATGGCCAGGAATAACTAAATTTTCCACGGACCTTTTCCCATGTCATATCTCGGTCATCATTGACAATGAGAGCTCCGGCGACTCCAAGACCAGGATCAGTATCAGCGGTACCTTCCCCGTCGTTGTATACTTTGATTCCAGTCTCCTGGTCATCTAAAACCCAGGGACTTCTGACGTCTCGTTCTCTATTACTTGGTACAACTGCATCGACGGTGAGGAAAATGGCCTTGTAACCCAGCTGCTCAATTTCTCGAATACGATTCAAGGCTATTGCGTCGTTCTTATGCTTGTAAAACTGAAAGAACAATGTTTGAGAAGGAGAACGGGCGGCAGCAATTTCGGCATATGAGAGTGATGCATTCGAAGAAACCATCTGGATGATTTTTGAAGGGGCGCAACCTTTGGTAATGTTGACTTCACCTAAGCAAATCAATGAGACAAGCAGCATGAGGATCAACCATTCTAGAATATACCGAGTGGGTGACCCAGTTTTGCGAGCGCAGATCCAGAAACAAATATTGGGAGTGATGTTTCGAAACCTAAAATCTTTGTTGAAGGATCGCATTTGGATACAGGTCTCATGACACGAGCCCTGAAGAAGAACCTCTGAAACGCTCGTGCATTCTCTTGCAAACCTAGACGGGTAACGTTTAGCCCATACATATGTATACAACGAGATGAGCAAAAAAAAAACAGACTAATTTCGTCGTCTGAGGCCGAGCAGTAGTATGCCCATGCCCTATAAGACAGAACTTGTTTGGCAACGTCCTATGAGAATCAATGAAGCAATACCCATCTTCGAAGTACAAGTGCTTGCCTCCATATCAGCCAAGTTGATTATACGATTGAGCGGTGGCCTTTTCTTCATAAATTCTTCAACGCGTAGTTCATCCTTGGTCTTCTTCTTTGAAGCTTCAGCTTTGTCGAGGGAGTCGACTGCGTCATTGTCAACAGGACCCAGATGTTGAGAAGGTGAAAGATTCTTTTCGAGAGCGTCGGAAGGATGTATGGGCTCATACGCGCCGGTTGCGTCACGTCCCGCGTATTTCAAAATGATACTAGAACCTCCAGGATGCTCCTGTTCATATGGTTTATAGTATCCTTGACGATGGAGGTAAATACACACCTGCAGAAAGTCTGTCACGTCATAAACTTTCTTGTTAATGATAACCCAGCATGATCTGGAGGAATTCCAATGAGTTGCCTGACAAAAATTAAGGGAAGAAAAGCTCACTTAGTGTTATTGTGCTTGGAAACTTCCTGCAGAGACCACGACATTATTATGGCGAATGCGGGAAAGAGATTGCAGCAAATTTATAGCTGCGAATGGGAAAACATATCATGGGGGATTCGGATTGCCGGAACGAAAAATTAGGGGAACTACAGCGGCCCGATTATTTGTCAATGACATGATAGCATTGTAGCACGTGCTTTGTTCAATTCTGACCGTGACTAGCGCGCGTGTCCTGAATACAACTTGAATTCACTCCTTCAACTCGCATAGAGCAACCTTTTCTCCGAATCTCTGTATTTTGCTCCTATGAACTCCATAACGGACAGAGCGACGCTCGAAGCTATGAAGCGTGCTGATCTTCAAAAATTATGCAAAGTGCGCCTTTACTATATGTCGGTCTTTGTCCAAGCACTTAGGCTTGTCATTTTGCAGGATCACGGTCTGAGGGCTAATTTGAAATCCGAAGCGCTCATAGATCTACTACTAGATACACAGTAAGTTACTCAAGCCTTATATGTCGGCATATATTCCAACATTCTCTCAGACAGGGTCCCAATCCTCCGGCTGGACGACGATCTGTTTCAACAAGAAGGTCCAGTCGGTCTGCTCGTACAAGTTCCATGATTGTTCATGATCTCGAAGGAGATGAGGAAGGATTCGCCGAAGATGCAGAGGAAGAGGAAGAAGAACGGTCAGAACAACAAGAAGCGCCTCCGCAGCCCCCGCCTCGTACACGCAAGGCTAAGGAAACCCAGTTAAGACTAGGTGTTGGACGGCCTATGGCTGCTGGAGGGAAAGGCGCTCGAGCAGTGACAAAATCCGTCAGCGTCTCGAAGTCGAGAAAAGGGAAAGGAAGCAGAAGCGTTAAACCATCTGAGGCAACTATCGAAGAAGGTGTGTGTATTTTGATTATTCTTTACAACAAGTAAACTGACTTTCAATAGAGCCGGAATCTGAACCAGTTGAACGAAGCCGGAAAGGGGAAGCAGAATCAAGTGTGTTTTACCTCTTTCTGCCATCCAATTTCATTCGTTCATTTATTCAACAGCAGCGACCATTGGAGAGCTACCTCAACAATCATCAACCAATACTTCCTCTATGCCAGGTCTATCATCTGAATTCGACACACTTATATTGGTATGTGTCCGCATTTTGGAGTATTAGTCTTCGTCTTACGTCTATTCTAGTTGAAACCTTTGCATGAACAGCTGAACTCTCTTAAATCTGAACTCGAACAGATGCGATCATTGAAAAACGAGATATCCCAGATGCGCAATCAAGTTGCCGATATCGATATATGGAAACAAAAAGTCGAAACTCTATCCACCGAAGTCAAAGAACTTCGCGAAAAGGCAGCGCTTACCGATTCCTTGAATAGAGAACTCCAGCAATTGAGGGAATTAATTTCAGCTCAACCAACATCCAGTCCCACGTCTGAAGAAGCTGCTTCCGGTTTTCGGACTCCTATCATGACTCGCGCATCTATGCCCAAGTAAGTATCTCATATATTTGTTGAATTTTCGTGAAGCCGACAACGTCTATCTTAGCGCGCTTAGCATTCCGAGAGCACCAGCTGTAGTAAGCGAATCTCAGCCGACGTCAAACACAAGTCGTTCTTCGCAACCTGGTATCATTCCACCGGTTCTACTTGGTAAAAGACACCGAGACTCGACAGCTAGCAATATTACTGGTGTTGTGGAAGAAAGTCAGGAAAGCGGCCTTTCTGCTACAGATTTGGCAAAAACGGTGTTGCGTCCCAACAAGAAGCGGGTGAAACTCAATGCTGATGGTGTTGATGCTGATGTTGATGCTGATGTCGAGGCCAAATCACGCAAATCTCCAGAAGGAAGCAAAGGGGCAGCCCGTGGTGCCAGTTTCACCGTCTTCACCGGTCCAGAGCCAGATGACTCCTATGTCGACCCTCCTCCACCGACTACTCCTTTGCCTGCTTTTTACACTGCTAGTACGCCTCCAAATAATGGTGCTGGTCCATCTCGGCCTCGCGCAACTAGTACTCAAGATGCATCCGAAAATCTGCCTCCGTTTTCGTTTTCGTTCTTACCTGTGCCTCCTACACCCGGAGCCGGCGACCCATACTCTTTGCCCAGCTTTCCATATCCTGAACCCCCTCAATCGCCTACGCCCGTTCGTGACGATCATCCCGCCGGTTTCATTGGTCATAATCGTGACCGTACGGATATGTTCCAGGCGTTTGGCTTACCACCGCCAACTCGTCCACGGTCTCGTCTTGAGCCAACGTTCCGCAGTCAGGATGCCGAGATGGGACAGTTTCTTGATCCTGCTGCTTTTGATACCCGAGAGGGCGCGGACACCTCACATTCCGAAGATCCCTCTGATGCCATGAAACGTACGATGTATGGCACAGAGCTAGAAGCAGATACACGGTTTGGTGATTTCGGACTGGAAAGTGTGGCTACGGACTTTAATTGGACTGGCACATTCTGAATTCAAGCTCAATGAGCTAGTAGCTCCATCATATAAGTCACACCTTCCACCGCAAACGATATTTTCAATTCAACTTTTTGCATAGTAATAGTTGACCTCCTTGTATCACCTCTCTGTACAACCCTTGTGTCAATAGCTCTCACCAATTGTAAGCTCCTTTCTACTAACTCGGCCCATGGTTCTAAGACTTATATGGATTCACCACTCAATACACCATCTATCAAATGCAAATGTGCATATTACTTCGATATTACTATAAATAATTACTGCGATGATGAGAATAACTTTCGGACTTGTATGACTACCTGATGGCACATATCAATTGCTATGGTCATGAACCATGTAAATTATGAACAAACGATAATATAAATATATGAATAGGTTTTCATGGTGTGTCATTGATAGTTGATTTGAAGGAGATCACTTCCTCGTACAAAAGCTCTTTCAGCTGGTCCTTGGACAACTTGTCCTTGTGCTGATCGAACTCAAAGTATGTCGGACTAAGAGGACTAGCGGAAGGCTCATCCTCTGGATCGTGATATTGGCGTAGGTATGGATGCTCAAGACATTCATCGACTGTCATACGTTTCTTGGGATCGAAAGCCTGTAGAAGAAAGCATCAGTCGCCGGATTCTTGATAGCTGTCCTCTCAAATATGACTTACCAATGTTCTCGATAGAAAGTCTACAGCCTCCGATGATGCATGAGGAAAGAGGTTGGCAAACGAACGACGTTTGCGGATAGGCAATGAACGAATATATTCTCGCGATCTCCGTGAAGTAATCGCGTAAAATTCGTCCAGACTCGGTGTACCAATCACGTCCAGTATCAAGTCGAGCTGGTGACTATAATCGCGTCCGGGGAACAATGGACGGCCTGAAATGAGCTCTGCTAGGATGCAGCCAACTGCCCAGATATCAACCGACTGACACAAGCGCGGTCAGATGAAGGCAGCGAATGAGTTATCAATCAATTGGACAATACCTTTGAGTACATCCTGAAAGATAACATGATTTCTGGAGCACGATACCATCTCGTTGCGACATATTCAGTCATCACCCCCGGTTCCTTGCCTGCCGTAGTCTCGATGCTCCTTGCGAGCCCAAAGTCGCAAACCTTGAGATCGCAGTTGGCATTGAGTAGAAGGTTGGCAGGCTTCAAGTCCCGGTGAACAATATCCGCGCTATGGATCGATTTAAGAGCACGGAGGGTTTGATAAACAAAGTATTGGCAATGATCTTCCGTCAGATGCTAATGGGAAATGAGGAAATCTTCCAGGGGAGCTGTGTGGAACACAAACCTGCGTCCTAATGACCCTGTGCAAATCCGTCTGCATAAGCTCTTGGATGACTGGAAATCACTGTTGAGAAGAAGGTCCTCGGGTTGTGGAAGTACCCAATACAACTTACAGTAAATCTCTGTGAATTCATCAAAAGAAGGTGGTTTGATGATGTCGAGAATCGTAATAATCTATGCGATTTCAGCACCAGTGTTCTGAAGGTCATTGAAGATAGGAAACCAGACTGACATTTTCATTGATGGATGATTCAGTAAAGTATTTCAACAATTTCAACTCTCGTAAAGTTCTCAAGCTGAACAGAATATGGTCGAATGGGAGGATCTTCTTGATAGCTACTTGCCTACCCGAAGGTTTGTGGAGGGCAGCAGCAACTGTACCATAGGCTCCTTCGCCGATAGCGTGGAGCAGTTGGTAATCCTCACCTGAAACGCGAATGGGTAATTGGAATAAAGGAGGAATAAACCACACATACCGATCTCGAATTTAGGAAGAGGCTTGCTAGAAACTTTGCGAGAAGACATTATTATAAAGTCCTGGAACCAGCCAGTGAAGATTGTGAGTGGATGGAGGTTTGAAACCAAAGCAAACGCCACAAGAAGGTACTAGTAGTGCTGAAACTGAAAACGAAAGGATTCCTTATAAACAATTTCCCGCAAGTGAGGACTCCAGATGCGGTCTGATAAAACTTCAGGTGGAGACCGGCAGTAAGTATCAAACACGGCGGGCGATGCAACCTGATACAAACTCGTCCCTACATAGATAAACGGGATTCATAAAGATAAACACCGTGACGCCGTCAGTTCCGCATGTTCATATATCAATGAATAGAGATTGAGCGCTACTCATTGGGCTTGCGTCAAGGCGTCAAGTTCCATCCGCCGGGAGAGCTGAAAAAGGCTGGATGTTAGAAAGTGACTTGCAGCTTGAGTTTTGCGACAATGATAATTTAGTACTCAAGCTTAACAGACTAAGCTGGAGATTTGAAGCGTATGAAAAATCGAATATATGGAGATTTGCTAGTAGTATAGTAGGTCGGCAGAGGGCCTGTTTCATCGGAGAGCGGGAGTAAAGAGTTTTGTGAAGCTAACAAAGACCTACAGACGCTGATATGCTCACAGTGCGTTACTAGTATCTGCTTACGGGCACTGCCAGCGAATGAGCTCTCGAGCTCTGCGGTAGCGGACAAGCCTGGGATAACTACACAATAATGTTCAAAATCGGGAAGCCCATGAGAGTTTTGACAGAAGGGCTCTACCAGCCTCAGGGTCTTGTCCCCGGTCTTGCCATACCAGATTTTCGCCGAGCAACGATTTGTGAACTGAAAGTAATTACTCTGGTAAATATTGAGAAGGGTTGAAAAAAATCTCATGATCTCTCATATCCTCCGAGCCCACCTATCATATATATAAATTGCCAAATATTTCTTCAACAGAAGTGGTGCAATGTTACGAACTTCTTGTGATGCGCTATGCAAAGCAGAGGCAATTTAAACTTTCACAAAATACGTGATGGAACCGTCGATTCAAAGTTGGCCTCCGAGTTTCAAAGTCCAGATGCTTCCATCGTCGATGATGACAACGAATACTCAGAACTGCGGAGTAGGCCCCGGTCTCCATACGCACTGCCCATCTACTATTTCTCCTCATAAGTTCTGCGATGCAGAGATTTATGTGATTGCCACAGTCGGTGTCTTATCAAATACACTCCAAGGTTGTGCACTGATCATAAGTAATACGAGTAGCGTGATATACGCCGCAAGATAGGTAAATGCGAATGTAGATGAAGATACAAGAGATTACCAACTACAATTTCATATTACCCCCAGAGTTAAACAGGCCAATCAATCGCCCGTAGCCTCCTCCTCTTTGGCCTTTTTCTCTTTTTTAAGCCGTTTTCGTTCTCGCCGTGCTTCGTCATCCTCTGCCACCTCCGCTTCCTTCGCAGCCTTCTTCTCCTTTTTCCGTTTCTTCTTCTCAGCCTTTTCTGCATCATCTTCGTCGACGGCCATTGAAACATCTGCATCCTCCACAGCTTCAGATTTGCGCTTACGCTTCTTCTTGTCCTTTTCTTCTTTAACAGGACTTGATTCTTCAGGTGTTGACACAGAAACATTTGTTACTTCGACTTTGGTTTCTTCAATTTGAGTCACATTAGTCACATTAGTTGACGGGCCAGCTGTGGGTTGCTAGTGATCATCCAAACCCAGTGAGCAAAGGCGCTATCGCGAAAGAGAAAGACATCAACCAACCTCATCACGATTGTAGTCAACATAGTCGCGACTCCAATCTGCTGGTGTCACGCCATCGATCTTTTGCCCATGTTTTCCAAGTTTGCCGTCTTTAACCATCTTCTTCTTCTGAAGAGCCATAGGTCCTAAACCCCAGCGACGAGGGTATGTATCCCGTTCCATGATACACCGCTTGACTTTGGCAACCACACCATGATCACATGTTGCTAGTTCCACAGTAGACATCTGTGCGACGGCGAGCGCAATTGCTTCGCCTTGGTGGCGTTGACATTAAGAAAATGTGGGCATTGATAGTGGCAATGAGTAACGTACCTTTGGTAGTCATTAGCACTACCTCTTCATGTACGGATATATCAGCCTCGTATCGTAATAAACCTGGTATCATTAGTTTGGCACCGTAACAAACTGCATTGACCGCGCTGTCCTTAACGACGATACGTTTGTAGCCAACCATCAGACATTCCAGGGGTCGAATGACGCGTCGTAAATACGATTCTGAGGTGTTTGTATCGCATCTTAAACTTCAAGTTCATCAACATTTCAAACTCACCGTCTTTGGTGTGATCATACATCCACTGCGCGTCCATAACATCGTGCATGGTGACCATATCATCATTTTCCGACATTGCTCCACTGCGAACTCGCCTCAGTTCTTGCATATGGCCACCAACCCCCAAAACCAATCCAAGATGAACACAGAGCGTTCGGATATACGTGCCGGCCTCGCACGATACCCAGAAGACACCAAGATTGCGTTTTTCGTCAAATTCTAGAAGATTAGACTGGTGAATAGTCCTGACACGAAGCTGACGCTTCACAGCAGAAATGAGAGGTGGGCGCTGGAAAAGCGCGCCGGTGAGGGTTTGTAGAGCTCTCGGAAGAGCTGCAGGGTTGGGAAGACCAGCGTGTAGGCGCAATACACAGACATATTCCTTTCCTAAGTAACATTGATTTCGTGGACTCGTGCAGCTTGAGATGGGACGGCATACCTGCACCCTGTTGAGATTTTACCAATCTCGTCGCTCGGTCAATGCAGACAATTAAGCAACCAGTGACTTTCGGATCCAGTGTACCACTGTGTCCAGTTTTTTCTACTCGTAATATTCTCCTCAACCATGCAACAACTTCGTGCGAGGATGGATTTGAAGGCTTGTCCAAGTTTATCACACCAGACCTATATCAGTAATCACATTAGAGTCCAGGAGTAAAGCAAGAGCATCAGAGCCATACTTAATATACGATGTGATATCACGTTTCAAAGGACTACAGCCTGTAGGAATTGGCGTAAAGTGACTTGAGCGAACGAGCAACTTGTCATAATTTTTCAAGAGGAGGGGCCATTCTGAGGTGTTCAATTGAGGCGTCGTAGATTCGGGCTTGATGGCATAGTCGCCACTAACTTGTGCTGAGAAAACATGTTCCCGAGTAAGTGAAGGAGCCATGGAGGCAGCGAGCTCACAATACTGAACCAAGGCAAGAAAATTTCGAAAGTTTCCACAGACGGCCCGCGGCCCGATAAGGTCACTGTTCACTTAGTTTGCTCATTTCTCATTGCTCAACATCGTATTCGAGGTTTGCAACATTGAAACAAGCTATGCTTAGTGGGATGAAGTTGGTGACGATATCTAAGCTCATCTTGAGCTGTACCACCCAATGACAAAGGGACTATTTCGTCACCAGCTTGTATACTGTACGACCTGCACTGTGTACAGTATGCTCTATCAGATTATCAGGCTTTATGTGTATTGAATGAACAGAAAATCGTAGGGAGAATGTGATTTAGCGCCTGTGTGGGAAAATCCACGAAGGACTGTACAGTTTATATTTGCGACGGACCTTCGTTATTTTATCATCCGCCAGCTATCCTCCTTTCTACACTTCCGGCCTCCTCAAGACTCCACACAATGGTTAGCTGGGTGCCGCTTTGCTGAGTTCCCTTCTCAGTAGGCTCACGCCTAGATTTTTGTTTTCTTGTCTTTCTTATAGCCCAAGGCCGCTGCCGGAAAAGTTGCTACTAAGCACAAGTTTGTCATCGATTACTCCAAGCCTGCGGGAGACCAGGTTTTCGATGGCGCAGACTTTGAGAAATTCCTTCACGACCGTATCAAGGTCGATGGAAAGGCTGGCCAGCTTGGTGACAACGTGAAGATTTCACGAGACAGTGAGTTATGCATTTCATCTGACTCCGAGTTTTCCATCTAACTATTTTATTTTCCTAGACTCAAGCAACAAAATTACCGTGTCATCCAACATTCCTCTGTCCAAGCGATACCTCAAATACCTTACCAAAAAGTTTTTGAAGAAGAACACTCTCCGGGACTGGATTCGGTATTACCGTCTCTCCAAAACGATCTCCTGGAATTGAGCTAACTGACATTATTCAGAGTCGTCGCAACTTCCAAGGACAGCTATACTCTCAAGTTCTTCAATATCTCGTATGTGCCTTGCCATCTCGTTAATTATCCTGGGCTGATTTATGTCTGCTCGCAGCACTGACGATAACGAGGATGAAGAGTAGATATATTCTTTGTTTATACACTCTACGTTCTATGTAACATGCCGCTATCATTATGAGATCTTTGAGCACTGGAACGATTATTGCTTGACCTTGATATTATGGTATGTACTCCGAGAACCATTCGAGTTTGTATGAGATTGCAACGTGTCCTTCAACTCGTCTTATGATAAAGGTGATCAAAGAGGTATTGGAATGCAAAAGAGTTTAGATTGCCAAGTGATAGATAAATTAGTCTATGAGCTGATAGTTATTGAGGGTGCATGGGGATCCTCTATCTTAACCTTCCCAAGGACCATCAACGCCAGCTCGTTCCACAAGATTTGACTCTCAGTGAGTATCTTGCCTCGGAACTGATACCCCAACAACGACGCTAACTGTGTCCTCAGAAATTTCAGCGCGATATTCGTCTTTGGGGCAACTTGAAATTTGATTTTGCGGTCAATGAAAGCAGCGTTCGAAATTAACTATGTAGCAAAATCAGAGGAGATGCAAGAAGAAATTCGGGGAAAAAGTCG
Organism: Lentinula boryana; assembly: GCA_027886635.1. Classification (NCBI taxonomy): domain Eukaryota; kingdom Fungi; phylum Basidiomycota; class Agaricomycetes; order Agaricales; family Omphalotaceae; genus Lentinula; species Lentinula boryana. Next base: position 12,159 of record MU790673.1, read on the forward strand.
GAAGCGCACCTTGAAATCGACCTCGCCGCAAAGAAGCAACATCGCCATATCATCAACAGGTCCAGTCTCCCAAGCGTATAGCTTCTTGGAATGCCTTCATTGTGGATACTCATATAAGCAAGACAAAGAACTGTTGAATGCGCAAACTCACATGAGGGTAAAGTAAGTGATATGGTGATCAGTCAGCTTCCTTCCAAAGTTGACCGACGAAGGATGGAAAGACGCCTGCTGGTTGAAAGTTATTGTCCGCATCTTCCCCGAATTGTCAACTGCAAGGACTTTCGGATACAGGCCTGCAAGAAGCGCTGCGTTCACCAAGGCAATGTTATCGGAGCTAGAATCTAATCCATAGGGCACAGATACGAAACGAGTTCGATTGCGGCTGTACCGGGCTCTACAGAAAACTCATCAACGTTGCGAGAGGTATTAAGGAGATCATAACTAACCGATTCAGCTCGCGGATGAAAGATTTATCAACTTGGATGAAGGAGGCATCTATGAGATAGCTGGAGCAAACTTAGCCGCGATTTTGAGCAGCAATGAAATTTAGTGACAACATACCCTAAAAACTGTTGACGTAACTCTTCGATTTGTTGCAAATTCTAATATCGTCTTGCATGAGTGGTTTACGGTTATAAAGCATAGGAATACGCGTACCTGATGACTCAAGAAATTCTGTTTGCAGAGCTTTCGCTCAAGGCCCTTAGCACTTGCTTTACGCCAGCTAGAGAAAGCGTTGTGTAAAGTCAAGAAATCCGAATTTTCTGCGTAGAGTACTCAGCCGCCTAATTGCATATCGGCGATATCAGATATTACCTGATTTGAATGAAGCCTTTGCACGATCAGCTTCTTGTTCCAACCCGAAAGGTGTCAAAAACGGAGATTTCGAGTTGAGTGCAGCCGCAATGGTCAAAGCGGGATCCAGACAGTGGAAAAGGGTGGCAATCAAGAGGAATTTGCCCAAATGAACATCGGTAGGGAGTTTGCTCAAAAGACGACCCATGGGTGTAATTTCCTCGGACGGCGTAAGAGCCCGCACTTCCACTAGCATAGATATAGCACGTTGGACATTCACAGGACTTGGAGGATCGAGAGCGCGGAAAAGGACGTCTTCTATGGACGAGCCCAATTTAACCTTCATAATTTTGATACGAAGGGACAAGTCCGCCAAACTGAGTCTCAGCATCTCTGGCAATGGATTCTCTACCATCTACACATGGGAAAATCAACACTGCTTGATTATAATGTAAATCCAATCATACCTGGGTGTCATGTCTGACTTTTGTGAACAGATGGAAACATAAACCTTCTTGCACACGTCCTGCACGACCCCGTCTTTGAGCTGCATTACTTCTGGCAATGAAAGTTTCTACGAGACGACTGATTTGACGCTTTTCGTCGAATCGCATTTCACGATGTTTGCCAGAATCGACGACACAGGTGATATCAGGGATCGTAATACCGGTCTCCGCAATGTTGGTAGCTTCATGATAAGGATTGAATAAAATATGACAATGGAAGGATTTGGAATCCTACCGATGACAATTTTACGAACACCAGGAGGAGGAATGTCAAACACCGCACTCTGATTTTCGCTCGAGAGGGTGGAATGCAGCGGATAAATCTTGAAATCGTCTAGTCCAAACAAAGGATGCGCGGTAAGGATGTCATTCAGTTTTCTGATTTCACCCAGCCCGGGCATAAAGACCAGAATTGCAGCTGAGAAGCCTGAAAGGGACTTGTCCTCAAAGCATATCTTTTCGAGTAGCCGCAGGATGAGTTCGTAGGGTATCAGTCGTTCGTCAAACAAGTTGATGGTAGCCGCAGTATTAGGCGAATATCTTTTCTCAAGCTTCACGTTCTCCGAGGGAATATCCGAGTCTTCATCGTCATTGATTGCAAGCTCTTCAGACCAGTCTGCCTTGTTCTTGGTCCTGTAGAATTTGTCATGCACTACGATGATTTCAGCGAAGATCACCTCACTCAAGGAAACAGAACCTACGACGTCTGGCGTAAGGGGAGGTCTCAGTGATCGACCATTGCGTATATTCCACTGCATCTTCCAAATACCGCACGTCGACAGGGTATGTGCGTCCAGGTACATGGAGAGTGGGACAACCTCCAAAGTATTCGGAAATCTTTTCAGCATCTACAGTAGCAGACATGAGGACGACCCTTTGAAACTCATCTATGAGCTTTGACTTAATCAATAGATAATGTTGAGATTCTTACTTTAAATCTGAGCGTTGCTCTAACAGCGACTTCAGCACAATCAAGAGAAAGTCAGACTCGATCGAGCGTTCGTGAACCTAGAACATGATGAATGATGAGCACTCAAGGTCTGCGTCGTAATTTCCGTAGCTACCTCATCAATAATGATATGCTGGGATTTGTGAAGCCATATCAGAAGCGATTCGTGAGCAATCGTACGCTTCACTTACCGTAACCTCATCAAAAGCTGTACCTTGTCCGCCTTGTCCAGAGCCCCCTTCTAGCATTCGCAAAGCTATACCATTTGTGACGAAGGCCAATCGCGTGTTCTTAGTGGTATTGCTATCTAATCTGATAGAATAGCCGACAAGCGAATTAAGTGTTCCCACCGCGTTTGGACCTTCGCCTAATTCACGAGAAACACCTAGAGCAGGATAAGCAAGGCGGATAGACAGAAAAATTTCGAGCGTACGTTGGGCAAGGGAAATAGCAGATATACGGCGAGGTTCTGTACAATAGATTTTGCAAGGCTTTCCTCGAGATAACTGGTCCTCCAGGATGAACGTAGGGAGTTGAGTAGATTTTCCACTGTAGATTCAGAAAGTAATTAGTTTCGTGTGAAACAATTAGGATAACTTACCTACCAACCAGTCTCACCACTCAGTACAAGGACTTGAGATTGTTCTAACGCCTCAATGATTGTGTCCCTGTAGCTAGCGATCGGGAGAGTTTTACGATGAACCTGAAGGACAGAATTAGGATTAATGCTGCAAATACGTATATATATATATATCAGCTCACCAACATTTCCTGGTACGCAGGTGTAGATTGTCGTGCAAAAAAGTTCGACATCAGCTGCTCCGAAAAGATTTGGCCGTTAGGCGAGATACGTTTATCTGATCCAGCCTCAGTAATTCCAGCGAGAGCGCGCTGAGTTTTGCTGTCTTGATCTTTGTTTAGAACAGAGAGTTTGGGCTCGACTATGGAACGAAGTTTAGCCCAAACGCCTCTATTGATCTCATCATCCTTGAGCTTCATAGCATTGGTCAGTTCATTCCACAGGTCACGATATACGGGAGGCAGCAAACGAAAGAATGTCTGGGGACCTCCGGAACTCCCTGCCGCAAATCCTTCAGTGGAAGGGAAGGTCAGCGCATGCAACGCCATAGTTGCCACGTATTGCTCTGCTTGACCCTCATCGTAACAGGCCACATCTAGCATGGACCACTCATCCGTTTTCTTGCCTTCCCAGCGCACGCTTACCGAAGCACGCTTGGCGCGACTTTGGCCTGAAATCATCGAATAGGTCACGACGGCATATCGATCTGACTTAGCGACCGTTTCAGCCAGAAGAGCTTTCGACGTGCGACCTGACCAATGCTTCGGCAGAGCCATATCATGAATGGAAACGGTGACACCTGTGTTGGTTGTTTCTGAGCTGGGCATTTCCTCCAAAATTTCGAGTAGTCCTCCTCCAGCGTCGTCTTGATCTTGATCAAACACGTCTACAGTAGGATACTCTGGTTTGGGTGTCTGGATTTCTACAGGTCGCTTCTTGGGAGGTTTTGAAGTATTAGCGACATCTGGTCCAGTCTTGATTCCTCGTAGACGTGCATCGAGGGAAGTGATATCGGCTTTCTTGCGCGCTATAGCGTAAAGGTTTTCAGCCTCTTGTTCATCAAAGAAATAGTTCTTTCGAAGAAGAAGGACCCGCTTCTGCAGTTCTTGCAGTTGAGAAGGGGTAGATATATCACGGTGGTTTGAAAGGGAGGCAATCTTCAACTTTAATCGAACATACTCGTCGTTGAGCTCGTACTCATCGCTTGAATCAGAATCAGATCCTGATCCGTTCAAGGGTGAGGCCAGAATACGAGACTTGACGATGGAGATGTCGGAAAGACCTTCATCTGCTTCGAGTGGAGTAGCGGATAAAGAGGAAGCAGGAATGGGAGAGGAAGCAGAATAAAACGTTGACCCATTTTCGACAGTTGACTTCCAACTAGGAACGAAGACTGCAGCATTGGCGTCGAGATTAGATGAAGCTTTTTTCTTCGAAGGTTTGGAAGCTGTAGTTGGTGTTGAAGGTACAAGAAACTCAGCAGGAGTTCGTGGGGTTTTTGCTCTGGGAGTGTTGGGTGCTGTAGGCAGGCGGGGTTCTTCTTGATTGCTGTTACTGACAAGTTCCTCTTCCTGGCAATTTATGCACAACTGTTTTTTGTTCGTTTTTAAATCTTTTGTTGTGACATTTAGTAACTTGAACGCACCCAGTCATAAGCATCCTCCAAGTCCACTCCATTGATGGCGTTCAAACATTCTATTACGCGTTCTTCAGCGAAACCTAAGCGTCGAAGAATACCGTAGGTGATCGCCAGCTTTGTCACGGCTTTCTCTTCGGATTCGTCCAATGTTTTTTTCCCTGTGATAAGATTGAGTTGAGTGACGTGGAGCCAACAACAGGAACACTGACTTTCAACCTGTGATTCTTTTGCAAGGTCCAATATACGATCAATCATTAACGAGTCCAGCTCGAGTGACGGTAGCGTTTTAGAAAATCGACGGTCCACCTCTATGGCCTGATAAGAAAGCGAGTCATAGTTAGGCCGAACATTTCAATGAGCTATGGTACGTTACTTTGATGTTTCTGTGTTATAGATATGTGGGTGAGAGTCGGCACTATTACCAGATGCTAGAACACACCTCATAATCTCCTTTTCTGTCTTTTCTTGATATTTATCAACCAGATTCTGCAGGGACTGCTCTTCGACTTTTTCTAGATCGAAATTATCTTGATCAATGTTACGTTCCCCTGAACCATTGCTGATCTCAGCCAGCGACGTCTCTACTATTGTCTGATCTTGAAGAGATGGAGACGGGCTTGGTGTATCTTCGCGTTCTACTTCCACCACTTTCTTCGGAACAGAGGTTGTAGCAAAACCTCGGACAATCGGCTTCAGCTGCGTCTTTTTCTTCTTGGCCATCCCTGATGGACCAAGGTGAGCACGATTCAACGCGTCGAGGAAGTTTCGATTAAGGTGCGAATATAAGGTATCCCAAGAGGCGGTATCTCGTTGTGTGGTGTTGATGAAAGTCGTACAGATGCCCAGAAAGGCTGGAACGGTGCTTGGTTACCAGGTCGTCCTTTCACAAGAGGAGATATTTGCCGTTAAAATGTGATATATGTGCAGTCGATAGAGAGAACCCAAAGAGACTTTCGATATAAGCATGAAACTTGTGGAGAATGGACATGAACTGACTTGACGAAAGTCAATTTGAGTTACTTCAAATTTTATTTTTCTCACGCATATTTGTCCGAAGTCCTAAACTTCCCAAACACAATCTACAGGGTATGATGTACTTATGTCTGCTACTTTGTTCACGAACAAATCCATGTTATTCGTGCCGTACGGCAGGGAAGGGAGGCAGGGAGCTTCTCTTCATCGTTGACGAAGCTTGATCAGCAGAGGCATTTGCACACCTTGCCTCCAGTTACCTCTTTTCATCGGAATCATCAAGCCAGCTGGTACGCGTTGAATGTCCTCAAGCCCTCTGAAGGATCCATCCGGAGGAGGGGGACAAAATTGAAACCTTTCGAGGAGACAGAACACAATGGCTTGTAGTTCCATGAGCCTAAAAACAACACGAGAAATGTTCAATACCAATATTCGAACTGATTGAAGCTTTGGTGCTCACGCGAAACGCCAGCTGCCAATGCGAAAGGAGACAAACACGCCGTTAACAAACATGAGTGATTGATTGCTCGAGTAGGATACTCACCCGATGCAAGCACGAACACCGGCACCTTTACAGTCGCAATTCCAATTCTTCAAAAGATTCATTGGAAAAGACAATTCGAATTACTCACTAAATGTCATTCTAAAATGAATCAAGTCAGGCTCTTAGAACAACCTTTCATGATGTCGGTCTGGACTCACAGGTTAGAATACACCCCAATCGTAGTATCCTGCCTCATATCATGCATAAATCTCTCAGGCCTCCATGTATTGGCATCGTCTCCCCAGACTTGAGTTAACCTGGGTGGTCAAATAATCGCTGAACTTTCAACATGGCTTCATTTAGTTGGTTGCACCTACCGGTTGTACATTGCGATATTGAGGGAAATTCTTTGGCCTTTGCTGACTGGTACATGAGAAAGCCATTCTCCCGATTCAGACATGACTGGATATTCCAGTGGGATACTGTCGTCAAAACCAGCTTCACGGGAGATGTTGGGCACCTTTCGAAGAATCAACACAAGGGCTTGCGTAAAAGAAAAGACGTACTATAGGGTGTAATCTTAATGCTTCCTGGATGACATTTCAAGGGATTATGGGCTATCAAGTCCATATTTCAAGGCAGAATGGCACACACCTTGATCACAGCATTGAAAAAAGGCATCGAATCATAGTCAGTGGCAGTCAATTCTACGCCTGGACCGGCATGTTCCCGTATGTTCTGGATTTCGTGATATACCCTTTCTTGATCTTGTGGGTTCCTTGTTATTTCATACAAAAGCCATGACATGGTAGCTTGGCGGAACGTTCATAACGACATTGAACACAGGAAAATCGACGACCTACATGCAGTGGTCTCATGTCCTGAGGCCAAGCATGATTATCAACGCGCAAAGACAGGACTATGGCTTAATACACACCAGCCAAAATGAGGGTACTATAAATTTAGAAAGGATATCAGTCAGTCGAACAAAGTCAATCATGATCATTGATAAGATTTACGCCATCTGGGATAAGACTTCATCCTCACTGAGGGCTTTCTTCGGATCCTCGGCTAAGTTCGAACGGACGAGGACGCTTAGAACATCCTTGCTGTGTTTCGTGTCACCCTCAAGCTTTGCTTCTTTTGAAGCCTCGTCAAACAGTGACTTGGCAATCCTTTTTGATGCCACCGAAAATTCCATCATTCTCTGGTCTTGCCGACTAGGGAATTTCAAAAGTAAGTTCGCGATTGGGGTATCAACTGAACGCCTGAACGCCCGGTAGAGTAGACTACGCTTCTAGAAGAACGTGAGTGAGATGAATGATTTCTTGGAGATATTTTCTGACTTGTGGATAAAGACGGGCACCAGCGCTAGGAGAAAGAGGTAAATGAGGACGGGGCACTAGGTGGAAGCATTAGACTGGACATACAACATATGCTTGAATATTTCTGAGAGCTCGTTTGCTTTCCCCTCTACTGCTCCGAACTTGTAATCAAACGCGCCTGATCAATCACAAATCAGCACCAATATGAAATGCAAGGCTGAATACACCATGATATTACTTACTTTCACCAATAATATCCAGCGTCGCTCGTGGAAGCCAATGCGTGATATTGATGACCTTTCCATCTTTACCCAGCTCTTCCTGTTGCAGCTTGTCGGCTAACTAATTTTGAAAGCAAGCATTGCATTGGTCAGCCTGAGTGGGGCGCAAACAATAAGTACGCCTACTCTAGCGGTCGTCCGTTGAAACAGACCGAGGAATTGTCGTAGCTGAGTCGCAGAAAACGCAGGATTGAGCACCTTCCTGTGGCGAAGGTGCACTTCGCCTTCGTTTTCTCTTATCAGAAAAGCCGCGTCATAGGACAATAGCACCAAGATACACACCTTCGACGGAGAGAACACCGCGGCCGAATTGCAATGTAGTAATCTGTGCTGAATCTGTGCTCTTTGGAAAGCGATACGCCGAGGTCATGGTGATATATCGCAAGGCCTGAGGGTCTGTTTATACATTGCAGGTTTCAGAAACTCTCAGTGTCTGAAACGCAAATTACGAGCCTGCGACCATAAGCGTGTCTTCCTGTAATTATAATAGCATATAAGAGAAAAATCAAGTGGGCACATCTTTGTGACACTTACACCAAAGCAAGAACTTGCTCGAAACACAAGGCCATATTGTTTGAACCATTTTGTTTCCAGGACGCCGAGGTCCTTCAAATAACAATGAGTATCTATGGTGAACAATTTTTAAAGCAGGGAACCAAGGCTCGACCCACCTCTTGAACTGTCAACTCAAGTTCGTTGCCTGTAAACGCTGATATTACGAACGTGGCTCAAACACATCACATACGCCCTGAACTGACCAAAGAGCAAGGAAGGTCTGGGGGGACCTTTCAGGAATTTGAGTGACCTTCTGTAATATCGATAAACGAATCCAAGCAGAATATACAATGGCGGAAGCAAAACAAAAGTGAAGATACTTTTGATTGTGAGGGAGAACATCATTGGATAGCAACCGTGAGTTCAGTCCTCTTTTAACCAAATATCCAAAGTAGCGAGGTGGTTATCGAAGCAACATACCGAGCGCCGTTCCCAGCTGCAGGGAAGAAGAATCAAATGTCTTTTCTGGAAGTCTCCGTTCCAAAGGATAATTGTTCGTACAACCTAACCTAAATATGCAAAACACGAATATATGCGACAAGTATCGTACAGAATTAAGAAACGACTAGATTAATGCGGTCAGTTTGGAGTGCGGAATAAAACAACAAAATGCAAATGCTAGCTAAATGTATATGATTGCGTCTAGTACTCAGAACTCCTCAACAGGTGTTGGACCTTCGGTTGACGGCTTCGAATTTTTGACAGATGCCTTTCGACGGGCACCAGGTTTTGGTCCTGGTTTCTTTCTCTTCTTGTTTGACACACCGTTCTCATCCTCTGCGGCTTCGTTGCCCACAGCTCCAGCAGCAGTGGATTGCGGACCAGCGAAAAACTCATCACCCTCCTCTAGCCAAAGGTCACGGGTGCTATCAGCTACGTCCTTTCCTTTGTTATTCGCGCCACCCTCTGAGCCTGATGTGTCCAAGCTGGCTAGTTGCTCATCGTTCAGGAGAAGCTGAACAATTTCGCTCGGCTTGGCGACGTCGGTGAAATTTTTGCTTCCAACCACTATATCTTGCACCTAGAACATACATTGAGATTGAGATTGAGATACAAATCTGATGCGCGACACTCACATCCTTCTTGACTCGAGCAAGTTGAACAATACGTTCGTCTATAGTCCCTTTGGTAATCAAACGATATACAGTGACCTGACGAGTCTGCCCTAAACGATGAGCACGGTCCATTGCCTGAGCATCATTGGAAGGATTCCAATCGTGATCATAGAATATGACTGTATCTGCCGCAGTAAGATTTATACCCAGCCCACCAGCCCGGGTACTGAGAAGAAATACGAAGATATCCGGCCTACGGATTTGGGTAAGACAAATCAGAATCAAGAAAACGATATGCCCACCTCGTTTGCCAATCTATGACCATGTCTCGTCGATCTTCAATCTTCGAGGAACCATCCAGCCGAAGATATTTGTATTGGCGGTACACCAGATACTCCTCCATTAAATCCATCATCCTTGTCATCTGGAAATATACTAAAACGCGATGGCCGCCCGTTTTGAGCTCCTGCAAGAGAGTATCTAGGCGAGCTAACTTCGCCGAGTCGTATATCAATCGTTTAGCCTCAGGAACTTGCATTTTGGATACAGGGATTTGGTCGGAAGGAGAGACAGCGAGAAGACCGAGCGGAGAGATACCTGGATTGTGTTTTTGGAAGCGCACGCAGGCTTCCTGCGAGTCCTTTAATGACGGAGGCAGACCGTACACAGCGAGAGAATCCACAGGACTTTCAAGTATTCGAAGTTGAGACTCGTTGAAAGTGCGATCTTCGCAGTACATTGAAATAGGTGGCGCGACCGCAGGAGGGATGTACCATTTCAATAATGGACGAGATAAAGAAGACTCTCGCCACGAAGAAATTGATATTGAGCGCAGGTCGGGCATGTGCTCAGCGACATTCAAGTTTACTAACGATGGCATAATGATGAACTTCATCGGGCTTTCAGCTGAATACGCCGCAAAATCAGGTCCACTGAAGAATATAAGTCAAGAAGTGAGCCGCGGAATAGTTGAAAAGAGACAGACAGATATGGGGTCCTGTCAAGTAGTCGCTTTTCTGCTTGAGTAGCCAGAAGTCTTCTGCGAATCAAGGGAGCCATATGCAATTCATAGGCCTCTTGGGGCGAGGTGTCAAGTAGGCGAAGGAATGAAAATGAGGAAGCTAAGAAACATCGATCAGCCAAATGTTAGCAATAAGTGACGTTCGACAGACATTGTTCCTCTGACAAGGATTTATGGATGTAATCCGTTCGCCATATGTTCATGAGTTTGGTCAAACAACCGGAGTGGGAAGGGGATGTTGAAGCTTCATAGGGAACATCGATTATTCCGCCATCTTTGTATAGCAGCTTGGGAATTGTGAGCTGTATTGGATTTCGCGTTGAATAAGGGAAAAGTATGAAATCGCCCTCTCGGTTTAGTGGTCCGGATTGCACAAAGTGGGCAAAAGAAAATGGAGCAACCACATCGGCCCTTTCGAAAAGTTCAGGATGGTTGCATACCTATGAACAGCTTAGCTTGCGGACATCGGAGAAGATATTCAAGATACCTTTCGGAACTGCATAACCAAGTTCATAAGGGATCTGGCAGAGTCAGCATCGCCGATGTTAGCGGCCTTCTCTAGCAGGTCTGCAACAGAAACATTGGACAAAAGGGCACGGTAAAGCTTTCGTTGCCGAGCACTGAGATCAGCATATATGTCAATCTCAATCTGATTTGAACAGTCAGTACTTGCTCACAAACCACAAACACCACAAAACCACAACTCACCTTCTCGCTGAGCTCGTTTTGAACATGTCGTTTAACACGACGCAGCATGAAGGGTTTCAAAATCATGTGCAAACGACGCAGTTGGTACTCATTCAACTTACTGCCCTTATTCTCAGCAGCATTCTCGATATCCTTGGAGAACCACTCATTGAACTCATCATGGGAATCAAAAAGACTGGGCATGATGAAATGAAGGAGAGCCCATAGCTCTACACCGGACGTCAGAGTGGTTCGAATTGTGAAACAAAGCACGTACCCTGCATTGAATTCTGTATCGGTGTACCTGTCAGAAGTAGACGGTTTCGACAATGAAAACCAAGTAGCGTCTTCCATCGTACGGAAGAGGAGTTCTTGATGTTTTGAGCCTCATCCAGGATCATGTACTGCCACTTCACGCGCTGGAAGTATTGCTGATCTTGTGTCACCTATTGAACGAAGAAGTTGTCGTTTATTTACTGTGGGTCAACAGTGAAGCGCACCAATTGGTAACTTGTGATCAACACATGAAAAGGAGCATCTTGGTTATAGCTAATCTCTTTCTTACTCCAAAACTTTCTTAAGGTTGCGCGATCCTTAACATTTCCCCAATAAGGAAGAGCCTTCAATCCTGGAACAAAACGGGTAATCTCTTGCTGCCAGTTATGCAAAGTTGAAGCAGGTGCGACAACCAAAAAGGGCCCCCATATATCGTGTGTCTCCGCGAGATAAGCGAGTAGTGATATTGATTGCACGGTCTGGTTGATCGGAGTGAGCAAGCAGTTCATGTTGTAACGGATTCTGTTTACCTTTCCAAGACCCATCTCATCTGCAAGGATGCCATTGATACCTTGTTCGTACAGAGTACCGAGCCAATTCAAGCCCTTCAATTGATATTCTTTCAGCTGTGCCATCAGCATCTTGGGCTGACCTATGGTCAGCTGCCCAGACAACGAAGTTGGGTTTTGGAAATTAAGCTCATCCGAATCCACTGAGATCATTGTGGTCAGTTTGAGTATGTTGCTTCGTAAGAAAATTATGCTCACAATCCAAAGGAACATCATCATTCAACTTCTGTTCTAGCACCTGACCTCCAGCAGAAATGCCAACGTCCTCTTTAGGCTCTGATACAGGTAGACTTTGCTCTTTTGCCAACTTCAAAGCTTCGTTATTTTGTCTCTCAACCGCAGCCTGCGCATCGAACTGCTGCGCTCGACTTCTAGCGAGCTCGATAGCCTCTCGAGCATTGTGACGTGCATGTCGGTACAGGTTGGTTTGGTCCTCTGCAAGATTTTGAGCTTTTACATAAAAGATAAGGCAGTTACCACTCACCATCATCGAAGTTTATATCTTTGAGATCATCATCGACAACATCAGCACCAGCAGGAGCATGAGCGGCCGACTCGTCGTCTCCTTGAACTTCGGCAGCTATCCAACAGCTATCAATAACAGATAATCTAAAAGATCACAGGACGCACTCTTGAGCTTGTTTCCAACGAAATGGCTATAGAGTTCAGTTTGGCTGATCAAGAACTCAAGTTTTCTGGCCTGCCTCGCCGCTTCACGGCGTTCCTCCTCAATCTTCAAGCGGTCCATAGCTTCCTTCTGTTCGCGCTTACGAACATCTCTCTCTTCTCGCTCGTTCTTCTTCCAGAACACTTGCATTTCGCGCATTAGCCGTTTAGTTTTGCTTTGAACTTCTTTTGTGTTTTTGACCGTTTTCGTGTACGGTCGGCGCGCTTGAAGTGACGCGAGTTTTGCGATACGTTCCGATTGAGCAACCCGAGCTTGGTGCCCCATTGAGTGGTATTTGTATACCTAAAAAGGGGTAAGTAGTCGTAAATTTGGGTTAAGAGACATCGAAGCACACCTTGACAACGTCACGCCTCGCTATCGTCGTCCATACCTTACGCTGCGCGTCTTCCAGAGTTTTGACGCGTTTGAGTAAGGCAGCATCGTCCGCCTTTTTTGCTTTCTTCAGAGGAGGAACTGGTTCGTCCATCTCGAAGATGACACCGGTATGAACATGCACCGGGGTGGCAGCGCGAGAGACAGTCGGGGTAAAGTCTCCTACAATAGAAGGCGGAGCAGAAGGTAGCTCTTGCATTAGTTCAGGTGCGATAGGTACTTTCTTTCTCGGAGGTCTCTTTCGAGCTGCTTTACCAGGAGGAACTACATCAAGACTTGTGTCGCGAGGAGTAAAGGGTACCAGTTTCCCTCGCACAAGTTTCACAGAAGGGGGTATAGGCTGAGGTTGAGGACCTTCTGAATCAATAAATTGTTCTTCGTCGGCGAGTATATCCGTTGCGCCGCTCTCATGCTTACGCTTCTTAGCGGCGTGTTTGATTGTAGAGGAAAGGATGCCAGTTTCATCTGTACCATCCATGACCATCTGAGTAGCTGTTCGTTTTTCACCCGCTTTTCCTTTAGGCTTCATGCGAGCCTGAGGTGATGGAGGAGGAGGAGGAGCGTCCATTTCATATTCTTGGTAAGGCTCGTCGATGTATGGTGTATCGTATTCATGTGGGTCATAATCACGGGGATCCGAAGGATATGAATACTCGTCAAAACGTGGAGCCGGCATTGGAGGTGGAGGCGAAGGAGGAAGTTGGGGTAGTCTAGCGATTTTTCCAGAGTAGTAATGAGCCATGCGTTGAGCAGTCAGTGATGTGCGTTCCTTGAGTCAACAGTCAGCTGGGGGGTATGGTTGGTATTGAAGGGACGAAACACACCTTTAGACTCGCGTGGAACCAGTTCTCGACACGTTGATATCGCTTCTTTGACTCGAGCACATAATGATCAAGTTCATCCATCCACAATTCCTTGCAATCATCTAAATCAGACGATACGGACGCTTCCTCGTCTTGTCGCGACGGTCCTAGCATCTCTTCCCCAGCAGAAGTAAGGTGCTGTGGAGGCACATCAACTTCAGTCTGCGCCTGCTTGACGGGACGTTGAGATTTTCGTGAAGACTGGAATTAGGAGGCAGTTAGAGTACATCGAAAGTATCTGGGTGTCTAAGCAAGACGTACACGTCGCTGGCCATTGACTGGAGTACCATCTGTATCATTCTTGGCAGCCTTCCGACGTTTCTTGGCAGACGGACCTTCGTTCTTGCCATTCTTCGTCACTGGCGGCGGTGGCGGCAGATGCTCAACCGGAGAGATAGGCTGAAGATGAGAACCTCTATCATGTCCATTTTGGGGAGAGCCAAAAGGAGGATTATTAGGTGGTAGTCCATTCGGATCGTAGATCCACTGTGTAGAATGAGAGTAGGATTCCCACTTTTCGTTCTCGGAATGGCTTGAAGCGGAAGACGAACCCGGTCCGCCAAAGGCCTCGGAATGAGAACGATGGAGAAAAGGTCGTAGAGGAGGAGCAGGCATTGCAGACGATGATGACGAGACGTCTGTGTGGCCAGCAGCAACAGATATCGACCTCGAAGGCGGAGCAAGAGACGAGCGCGCCGACAAAGCGGGCGATGCGTCGCTGTTCAATATCCTGCTGAGCGACATTCGGTCAAAGATATAAAATCTTTTTTCTCGTTGGTCGACAACGACGATGACGATGGGCTGGCCTCGTGGGGCCAAAAACAGCTAGAAATGGGAAATTTGGACAAGTCCAAGTCGATACCGTTTCTGAAAGCCAGAAAGGTCGAAAAAGGCGAAAAGAATCGTCGTTGTTGAAAATCTCGAGGGGGCAATTGACCGCAGAAGAGAAAATGAAGACGGGATTCGGACTCCCACAGTGCAGCCTGTGGCACTAAAAACTTAGAGTAACTCATCGAATCAATTTACAATTCACGTTGTCCAAATCAGGCGTAGTTCTCTCTAAAATACTTCTTCCTCTGTCACAACCCTTCTCTTCGTCTCTTTTTTTTCTTTCTATCACTCCTTTAGCTGTACTTTTCAAAGTATATCTGCTCTTTCAAGCTTTTTTTCGGACGTTTCATAGTTTTACCAACCCCATCATGCTGTTCTTGTCCAATCCAGTACACCGCCAACCGCCGTTGATCGAATGTTATTATTCCGGGTACACATAGACGCTCCAATATATATGCCAGTGACTACTATATACCAAATCTAAGGGTCTGGATGCAGCATCAGCTCTGGTCGAACTTTCTCGTCGAATTCCTCGGGAGTAAGGAATCCAAGAGTAACAGTAGCTTCTTTCAATGTGGTACCCTCTTTGTGGGCTTTCTTTGCGCATTTGGCAACGTCTGTTCCAAGATTGGTAAGATCATTAGTATACAAATTGTTTTTTTCCACTTACTGTCATATCCTAAATGACTGTTCAGAATGGTAGCCAGCATTAGAGACTCGTTGAGTAGACTGCTAATCCTCTTTTCATTGGCCTGGATACCGACTACGCAGTTTTTGGTGAAGGACCGAGAACCTGGTTTTTTTGTGTTTAGAAAAGCTCACCAATTGAGAGTGCAGTGTTTCTCACCATCGGCGAGTAAACGAATACTCTGCAGCACGTTCTTGATGATAACAGGTTTGAATACGTTCAACTTGACAGAACCTTTTTAGTATGACACAGGTAAGAGTCGATAAATCGGGTGCTCACTTCGAATTGCCCGCTGGCACCCGCTATGCTAACGGTCGTTTGATTTCCCATTACTTGGGTAGCGACCATGGTTAGCGCCTCACATTGAGTCGGGTTGACTTTACCAGGCATAATGCTACTCCCGGGTTCGTTCTCTGGTAGACTTAATTCACCCAGGCCACATCGAGGACCAGAGCCAAGATAACGGATGTCATTCGCAATTTTCATGAGCGAGCAAGCGACTACATTTAGAGCACCGTGTGCTTCAACCATAGCATCATGAGAAGCAAGCGCTTCGAACTGTAGGGAACCGGAGGAGAAGATGGATTTAGGTTACAGAGTCATCAACTGACCAACAAACCTTACCTTGTTAGGTGCCGTCTTGAATTCAAGGCCTGTAAGTTTTGATATTTCGGCAGCTACTTTGACGTCGAAACCTTTCTTGGTGTTCAAGCCCTGGATTCATGGACAAGTTAACAAGAAATTCGAAGGGTCAGTTCAAGCAACTGGCTTACAGTCCCTACAGCGGTTCCTCCTTGTGCTAGAAGGCTCAATCGAGGTAAAACACCTTCCATACGAGCAATACCGTTGGTGAGCTGCTGAACGTAACCGCTGAATTCCTGGCCGAGGGTCAAAGGCGTTGCGTCCTGTTGTCTTATGAGATAAATCAATATTTATTGCCAGATGAGTAAGTACTTACCTGTAAGTGCGTACGTCCAATTTTAATAATGTGATCAAAGGCCTTTGCCTTTGCATCAAGCGCATCACGTAGCTCCGTAAGAGCTGGAAGAAGGGAATGATGGATCTCTGTCACTGCAGCTACATGCATGGCGGTAGGGAATCTGATAAGGAATATCAGCAAATGAACGACGGAATTCTTGATTGACACCTACGTATCATTGCTACTCTGGCTCATATTGACATGATCATTAGGGTGAACAGGCTTTTTTGAGCCTAGTTCGCCACCCAGAATTTCAATAGCACGGTTGGAAATAACCTGAATCACGCGATAAGCATGTGTGCCAGAAATAATCCAGCTGAACTTGACGCGCCTCGTTGACGTTCATGTTACTCTGTGTACCACTTCCAGTTTGGAATACAACCAGCGGGAAGTGGTCCATGAGTTTGCCAGAAATAACCTGGACAGTGAGCTGTGAGTGGCTTGGTTGATCCTATGGACTGCAAACGTACATCATCAGCAGCTTGTCGGATAGCTTCGCCAATCTTAGGATCCATGCCATAGCCAGTATTGACAATAGATGCAGCTTTCTTCAGGGTGGCGAAGGCTTTGATTAATGGAGGGGGAAGGCGTTCTGAAGGCCCTCCGATGTCAAAGTTCTGCAAGGAGCTGAGAAAGAATGGAACTTAGTACATGCTCGGAGATGCGGAGGAATAACACACCGTTGTGTTTGTGCTCCCCAATATTTGTCGGCAGGCACACGAAGCTCTCCAAATGTATCCTTCTCAATTCGATATTGCTGCGTCTACACAGACATAGAGAATTAACCACGACAGTTAATTCGGTCGAAGTCAAACTGCAAGATACCAACCCGGGCCAAGGTCGTGCTTAGAAAACGTATGGCCTGCTGGTTTCTGAGAAGAACATGCTGCAACCTGGTATTAGTGCTAATCACAGTGGCTTGGACAAACCACTTACATGGCTGTACTGATGAGCAGCGAGCATGACGAAGAGAATGCAAAAGTATGTAGCTCGGCAAAGTTAAAAATTAAAGCTCGCGAAGTCGGAAAGGTCGCGATCCGATACTTCCCGGCGTGCGACGGAATACGGTAGGCGGGAAGGCCTGAAATCCGGGCTTGAAATGGTGCTGTATACACATCCGACAACGAGAAGATTGAATTTCGATAAAGGGATTCCACTGACGATGACCGAGTTGTTGAAGAGTATAAAGAGTACAACAACGACTCTGGGCAGTTTTCTGATATTCGATAACTTCGGTAGCTCGGTCCGACATTCGGGTATTCGCTCGAAAGATGCGTCTGCAAATCAACGACGAACCACTTCAACTTCGAAGTGGCCACGTATAACTTCTTCTCTTCCTCACATTCTCCAGTCTTTTGAAGCTCATGTATGATATTTTCGAAATATTTTGGTTCCGATTCGGAATAGATCTCTATTTCACGTGAATCAGTTCACTGGAACACCGTCACCCGGGCCCTCTTATATTCAGGATCTGGAGTTTCTTTCCTACTATCACTATGGCCACCATTGCTTCCCAAGTCGTCCTTCATCCTACGGTCTCCCAGGGCCTCAAGTATGGAGGTACAACACTCGGAAGAGACAAGGCAAACAAGCTTCACTGTTTAACGAGGATCCGTATGCTCAATTTCCAATCCACAGGCCTATCGTGCAATCCAATACTTCGCTAGATTCTATGCATGGTTCTTGCTTTCCAGGGGTGAGAAGGAATCAGCAGCTCGTTGGAATGCACTCAAGACCCATCTGGCTACCGCCAGAAAGCGTACGTAGTACTCGAACTTTGAAGACAAGAGGAGTCACATCTATTCATTCAGTCCTACGACTGGGCAAACCATTAGAGCATCTCCAAGCTGCGCTCAAAGCAGCCTTGGCTTCTGGCCCTGCCGGCGAGCAAATCACAACTATTGGCAGACAAATAGGATATTTTGGATATCTAAGTTTCGATGCCTTGGTTTGGGTATGCGGTCTAGCATAACAGCTCTCGAAACTGGCTCTCAGGACTCTCTACCAGGTCAATGCAGTCAAATTCTACTCCTTCTCGCCGGAGACGAGCAACAAAATCTCCAAACTCGCCAATCGTTTCTGGTTGGCAGGAATTGTGCTTAGCATTCTCAATGGAGCGCTGAAAGTTTGTGATTTGTGATTTGTCCGATCTTGCTGCTCAATCGCTATCATCAGAATGTACGTCTTGCGAAGGAGGAACGACTACTGAAACGCTCAATGGCGATACCCGAGAAAGCAGTCGGCCAGGAAGCGGCAGAAGAAACGAGATTAAGCACCGTTCTCGCGTATGATGTGCCTTTCATTGTGCTGCACCAACTTTGTTAACTGTATTCCTGTAGCTCGAGAGATGCAACACGTCAACAACTTGTCATTGATTTGCTTGACTTATGGATCCCAGCGACAGCCCTCGGTATTTCAAGCATGAATGACGGTGTCCTTGGTATCTTTGGGTTCGTCTTTCTGACTCTTTCTTGTCAACCACACTCACGAAGTTTCTCGCAGTGTGATCACATCGGTGATTGCGGGTCAGAAGCAATGGCAATCTGTTAACGGTAAAAAATGAACATCTTTGAGAAAGTTTATATGCCCATGAAATATGAAAACCGTGAAGGCAGTTTTATGTTAATCTAGTCCTGTTATCGTTGAGATTGTTGATTTTTGTTTCCCTTTGTTGGTCGCGCAATTTAAGATACTCTGACCTAACTACTTCCATTGGCTCTGGGCCAGTACTATACAACAGACGTTTGAGTAAATTGGCACAATTCTGGCACAGAACACGCACTATTTTACCATGCACGCTTCCACCAGTTTCAGCTTGTCTTTACAAGCCCAAGCGACCGATATCAGACGGCCAGACATACAATCCGCAAAGTCTAAAGAGTCGAATACATTGGCGTCGAGTTAGCCTTGAAACAGAAGTTTAATGCCACACCCTTTACAAAAGGATCGCATTCCTTCAACGCCTGCGCCTTGACTGTTTTGAGAAGAGTTTCCTCTTCCCTTCTTGAGAGAGCATTCATTGCAAAGGACAGGGTATGCGGAAGAGAACGACGGATCGGCTTTCCGCCGTGCCGAATTTTCCCGCGCTTCATTAAGCACGTCCGAAGACCGGATTAGTAATTTAGTAATTCTCGTTGGTCGCTCAAAGCAAGGCCACTTGTTTCCAAACACCCCATATTACGATGAACTCTGTATCTATTGCCCGCGCTGGACTTCGTCGTGCTGCTGGGGCCCGCTTTCTAGCAAC
Source organism: Lentinula boryana (assembly GCA_027886635.1). Classification (NCBI taxonomy): domain Eukaryota; kingdom Fungi; phylum Basidiomycota; class Agaricomycetes; order Agaricales; family Omphalotaceae; genus Lentinula; species Lentinula boryana. The sequence goes on from MU790673.1 coordinate 31,521, forward strand.
CCCTTCGACTCCTTCCACATCCAAGGCAACGTTTGCAGACACCCTAAACTCTGGACCTTCATTAGATGATTTCATATCTGGAGATGTCCGGGAACGTGTAGTCTTGGGTAATCCTCGAGGGTAAGTTTTATATCGCCTCCCGGAAGTCAAGGCAGCCATAATGAGCACCCTTCTACGATAGTCCGCGGCTCCCATCGTACCTCAAAACATCCATACCGTCCGGAAGTTCCTTCAACAAAATCAAAAAGGATTTGAGAGGTCTCGGATTACACACTGTCTGTGAGGAAGCAAGGTGTCCAAATATTGGAGACTGTTGGGGCGGAAAGGAAGGTGCAACAGAGGCAGAGGGACGAAGTGCTGCTACAGCTACCATTATGGTCCGTAGCACACGCTATCCCCCTTGTACACCGAAGACTGATTTCATTATCCCTCTTCCAGCTGATGGGTGATACTTGTACCCGTGGATGTAGATTCTGCTCTGTGAAGACATCCAGAGCTCCTCCACCATTGGATCCGCATGAACCCGAGAATACCGCAGAGGCAATCAGTCGGTGGGGTTTGGGTTACATCGTACTAACTAGCGTGGATCGTGATGGTTGGCTTTCTATCTGCTTGCAGGTTCGTAAATTATCCTGATGTATCTTCTAGACCTCGCAGACGGTGGTGCACATCATTTTGCAGAAACCATCCGGAAGATCAAGCAAAAGTTCGTTTCTTCTTGACTCCTTCCAGCTATATTGCTGATATCCTCTGGAATCGTATCAGGGCACCTCAAATTTTGGTTGAAGCACTAACGGGAGATTTTGCTGGTAACATGTCTCATATCTCACTGGTCGCAAATTCGGGGCTAGATGTGTATGCACATAACATCGAAACTGTTGAAGAGTTGACTCCGTTCGTCCGAGACCGAAGAGCAACATTTAGGCAGAGTCTCCAAGTTCTCGAGCATGCAAAACAGGAGGGTGTTCGGGTTACCAAAACCAGTATCATGCTAGGAGTGGGCGAAACTGAATCGCAAGTTCTAGATGCACTCAAAGGTAAGTTCCTCCTCCTGTTGTTGGGATCAATGTTAATAATTGCTGCTTTCCAGCGCTACGTAAAGTCGATGTCGACGTTGTCACCTTTGGTCAATATATGAGACCTACCAAACGGCACATGAAAGTTGACCGGTATGTCGAACCTTCGGAGTTCGACAAATGGAAACAGGTTGCCGAAGATTTGGGCTTCCTATACGTTGCCAGTGGGCCTCTGGTTCGCAGCAGTTACAAGGTATGACACTGCCAGTGTTAACTGTTATATATATCACTTAGGACTGATGGTTTGTTGTAGGCTGGAGAATATTACATTGAGAACGTGCTCCGTGGCCAAGGTTTCGAAAAGAAAGCGAACAAGTTGGCGGCGCAGGAGATAGCTTTAGGAAACGTCTTGGAAGCGAACGTATCTTAATAGAGTCATACATGACATTGGATCTAGAAGTACACTCTACTCTCTGATATTTTACTTACTCTACATAAGGTTAAGATAGTCTACCCCAGAGACATTGGAATCATCAATCCAAGTATCTAGCAGAAAGCGTCTATTCAAGTTACAGCTACAAGCACAAGCAGAAGTTTAATGATCCTTGGTTGGCGAAGAAACGGTGATTAGAGCATCGATGCGGTCAGCCTCAATGTTGAGAGTGAATTGATTTGTTTGAGAGCTACTAGCAGACCGAACAACCCCCAAAATCTGACAAATTGTGGAAGGGGCCGGACACTCTTGTGCGCAAGCATCGTCGAAAGATATATCAACGGGTAACTGTTGTACTGGCGACATCGACAGAGTGATATGGATCGTTAAAGGCAGTGTAAACGAGTGCACTGGCGGAGAATCAGCCTCCAGGTCGGGAAATAGTGCGGGAGGTGGATTGAGATGTTGGCGATAAGTTGGGACGCCTCGTACGTCTATGCCAACATTTGATTGTGTAGAGGTTAAACCCCAGTTGGTAAGGACGACCAGGGGTCTATGAGTGCTATGAAACCGTTGTAGAGCGGTTATAACATGTTGTAGAGGGTTAGTAAGTTCCTTTACTCCAGGAGCGTTTGCCGCTCGCAACTGTTCAGCAGTGAAGCGATCTGGCCAGTAAAAAGCACTCATGGAATCCACTGCCAAAATTCCGATCTCAGAGTCGGGGAGTTTGGTATGATGGTACGACGGTAGGCATAGTAAAGTCGCAGCTAGTTGTATGGAGGAAGTGGGACGAAATATATGAAGGTTTTGCAGAGAACGCTTCACAACTTGCTGTACGGTGCTGGTGTTGGTGTTTAACGCCGCCTCCAGACGCGAAGTCAACAGTCGTTCGAATCGAACTAGATCAAACGACGCGTCTGTGTCAAAAAGCAGGACCGCTTTGTCCCATCCTCCAAGTGATATCGACGCGTAGGTAGTTGGTATGATGCAGATAAACATCAAGAGATATAATAAGTGAGATTTTCCTGAAGCAGGCGGGCCTTGAATCTCCACTACGTCTCCCAAGCGAGGAAGGGCAAAAGGCAGTCCTTGACGTATTGGAGAATCACGGGCGCCGGCCTTTGTTGCGTGGATGTCCAAGGGTTCCGATTCTGAGAGCGTAGAGTTATCATTGTCTGGTGTCGAACTTGGTATACGGATACAGACCTTCGCATCGGACCGAAGATAGAAGCTGGTAAATGGTTGAGAGCTGGTGCTTCATAAATAGGAGGTAAACGGACAGTGAGAAGAGGTTCTGAACGAATTTCTTGAATCATTTGTTTGAAATCCATGATGGTACAAGCAGGGAAAGTAGCACATGAGATTAGCGCCGAAAGCCATCCCAACTACTTGGTTACGTGACCGCCCATTCAACGCTTCTTAGTTTCGTCCAGCCAGTGACAATTTGATACTCTTAGCTGCACAAACATTTTACCTCAATCTCTTTGCATGGAACTTTGATTGCAGACAAAACAAATATCTGTATACAACACCGTCTTTGATAGACATATACCATTTTTACGACCAACACGACTTTTTGACGATATCAAATCAACCAATGACTATCACTGCCCCTCGAACAAGTTCTGTGGCTTCTAGACGCACTTTATCAGCCACATCATCTCCATCTCACTCGCCTTCTTCCTCGATATCTAGAGGTGCTACCGCTCGTTCAGCGGCTAGCCCTCGCGCACCTTCCTCTTTAAACTCTGCTGCCACCCGCAGGTCCGTTCAAAGATCGTCTTCGATATCTGTTCAGAACGGGGAAGCTGCTGAAGCTCTTTCTGCTGAGCTCAAGGAAGCAACGGAGAAAAAGGAAGAGGTATGCTGTTCACGTTTCCCAAAAGTTGCTTCTGACGACTGGCCATAAAGCTTCTCGTACGGCTTCAAGACAAGGACCAAACGATTTCAGATTTGGGAAAAGAAAATGATAATTTGACTTCTGCCTTACACGCTGCAGAAATACGCTTGAATGACCTCTACACCGAACAGGGTCGTTCTGAACAGGAGCTTGCACAGAGAATAGATATATCTGAGAAACTTCGGGCTCAAGTGCGCGAATTAGAGAAGGAGAAGCGAGACGTTCTGCGCAGATATAATGAACAGGTCAGCTGCAAGGATTTATTTCTTGAAACGAGGCGCTGAAACGTGGTAGACGTCTACCTTTGACGCAGAGCGGCAAGCCTTCTATGATAATGAGCAGCACCTCAAATCACGCATTCAATCACTATCTCAGGCCAGGAGGAAACCCGAAAACCCCACGTATGCTGATTTGGAGTCTGAAACAGAATATGAAGAGGAGGAAACAAAGGTAGACACCGAACCCGAGCCTACGTCTCCTAAGCAGGATATGAACGATCCAGAACAAGAGCCCGCGGAGATGACTGCTCTTCGACTAGAGCTGTCTACTCTTTCCACATCCCACTCATCGCTCCAGAGTAGTTGTGTTCTCTTACAAACACAATTGGCTGACCTCAACAGGGTCAATAAACAACTACAAGAGGACAACGAGAGTTACATGATTTTGCTCCAGGAAAGGACTTTGAGCGGTCAGTTCGACCTGTTGAAACAAGTGGGAGGTGTTGAAGAAGAAGAATCTGATGGCGGAGACGTGGGAAGTCTTCGCAGTACCGGTCGCAGTACACTGGATCGTGTTGAGGAAGAAATTCCAGAACCCAAGGGCAGTCTCGCTGAAGAATTGAGCGGGGGCCTTATGCCTGACGAGCGTACCGCGCGAACGCGGCAGGGTCGCAGTCGTGGTCCTTCTCCATCTCATTCGCCGGAAGGTAACAGAGGCGAATCACTTGCAGACTTACCTATCACTGGCCCTGGCCTTGATCTGGCTGCAGAACTTGGTCGCGCCGAGAACAAGGACATACTGGAAGGCAATGTTGATGAGCCATCGATGAATTCCAAGAGCAAAAGGTCCAGAAAGGATTCAAAGGGCGCCAACACTTTCCTTGAGCCCAGTGTTACGTCTAGCGACGTTTTAGCTTTGCGCTCAGAAGTCAAAGCGCTCAAAGATGCTAACAAAGCGCTCTCTCTGTACGCGTCAAAGATCATTGATCGAATTATCGCGCAAGAAGGCTTCGAACATGTTTTGGCAATTGATTACGAACAGGAGCCACCCACTCCCTCTACCGCTGCACCCAAAACTGCCAAAGCGAGACCACAATCTGTCATTGTTGGCCGCTCAATGTCAGAGTCTTCTGGTAGCGATTCCCCTCGATTCAATGGTCCCGGCTTCAATGTCCCAAAGCTCGGAAATCCCACACCACCTGGAGCTACCACCAAGGCGTCTCGTCGTTCAATGTCTTTCGATTGGAAAGGCTTTTCCCTTTTCAATAGCGCTGAGAAGAAGCCCGAGTCCAACTTGCGTCCGCTCACGTTAAAACCTGGGGCCAGTCCAGTCACTACTGCAAGAAAACTAGATACAACCGAGGACGAAAACGACCGGCGTGAACGAGAGAGAATCAATGCAACCATGAAACTCATGGGTATCGAAACACCTACTTCCCCTGCTCCGATGCAGAAAGCATTCTCCTCACCAGGTCCCGCACCACCTCCTAGTACTAGTAGACGTTTCTCTCTCTTTGGCTCTCGAACACCTGCATCTGAACCATCCTCATCCCCATTGTCAACGTCAACACCTTCTCTGAACGGACATACAGCACGTATCGGCCTGGGTATCGAAGGCACGGGGCTCACTCAGGAAGCTCTTGAACATGTTGAAGCTGAAAACACCTTGGCCGCTTTAGATGCTCATGAGCGCACTCTCAGCTCCGAAATTGCTAAAGGTTCTAGTGGAGGATTTACCGAGATTCGGCGGAGCAACCGCCGAGGCCGGAGAAGTGCAGGAGGTAGCGATAGTGGGCGAAGCGGAAGGAGTACGGTCTGGAGCGCTGGTATGAGTGCTACTGGCGAAGATGATGAATAGTTGATAATTCCTCGTGCCGAAACCACGATACATTCTTGATTTGCATGCATATCTAATAGAGGTTACAATTACTTTAACCTCGTCTCCCGCTTCGTTCATAATCCTACTTTGTCAACTCTTAATAAGTTTCCTCTGTGTGGCAAGTATACTCAACGCTAACGGGTTTTATTTCTGCTACGGGCCCCGTGTTGCAGACGTTTCAAGCCAAACGACAAATCTCGTCTTATCCAGCATCTTTCCCTCGGCTCAGTTTTCCCGTTCATGGGACCATAGAATTCAAATCGTTGTTTAGGGTCAATCGCTACTATTTGGACTTCTCATGTATACCACAACAAAGATCAGAAAAACCGGAGGTGTCCCGGTTTTGCTGTAGGCTGCGTGAATTTATGGGACCATGTGGTATTTTCGCAAAGCCAAGTAGCAGGTATAAAAAGACTGTCGAAGATTTTCACGCTCCGCACTCAGCTCTATCATGTTGGGAATTCTCGCTCGAAGTGCTTTAGCTGTCGTCTTCGTCCCTAGCGCATACATTCTCTTCGGATTTGTGTATAGGTACTACAAAAGATCTCTCAGATTTTTAAGAGGCCCTCCGAGTCCCTCTCTGCTATTTGGTATGTAAGATATATTCCGTTCTTAGCACGTTGAACTAACGCTACCATTCTAGGGAACGAATATGAACTAATGCACCAAGAGGTAATTACTATCTTGCCATAGACTGAACATCCTCATACTCACAAAACATCTGAAGGAAGTAGGCATTCTCGAAAACAAATGGTTCAACGAATACGGGACCGCCTTTCGAACAAGCTCTTGCTATGGTGTGAGTATACTTGTCAGCTTGTTTACACTGCGGGTCCCGACTTGTTCCCAGAACTCAGTAATTTTTCCCACTAACATTGGCGGTATGCTGATTATTTCCTCGTCGACCACAGGAAGACACGTTGGTGATAGCTGGTAGGTCCATCTATGGCTTTTCATTTATCCCCCAGGAGACGATGCGCCGCTGTCCTTTTCTATCATTCAAATGGGCGCTGATTATGTATCAGACCCTCGCGCAATTCAATATGTGTTCCATACTTCGAGCTACAGGTGACTGATATCCTGGTATGGCGAATTACTTGATTGATCCTGGGATATAGATTTCCAAAAAGCATAGACTCGCAGCAAATAACAAAAATGCTTTTCGGTCGTGGCATTGTTTGGGCTGAAGGTCTAGTGTACTCGCAAACTGCTTGATAACCAAAAGCCGAACTCTGTTTCATCTTACAGGCGAAACGCACAACCGACAACGGAAAGCATTGAACCCGGCGTTTTCCGCTTCTCAACTGCGTCAATTCCTCGACCTTTTCCAACGTTCAACCAGCCGAGTGAGTTGAACATGTCCTAACTTTCGATTTCATTTTGAGTTCGGTTCTAGTTAGCCAAGAAATGGAAACAAGAAGAACTAGCCGACACATTGGACAGCGGGAAAGTCATCAATGTGACTCACTGGCTGCCTAGAATCACCCTGGATGTGATAGGAGAGAGTAAGACCCTCGGTATCTTTCTGCGTTCCGCTTTAACAAGTACCTACAGGTGCCTTCAATTACGATTTTGGAGCGCTCGATGGCCGCGCGAATGAACTCGGAGAGATTTTCAAGCATATGTTGTGCGTATTGAAAATTGTATCGTCTCATATTCATCCTCATCATCTGTCAATTTAGTGCCGATTCTCGCCTCTACCCACAGGTCTGCCATCTTGAGATACTGAATTTTGACCGCTCATTCTTATGAAGGATGCAGAAACCTCTTATCTTATGGCGAGCCTTCAGACGTTCGATTCCCGTCTCACTAGGTAATTTCCTCTGCCGATTCCCGACCAAAGAGGAAAAGAGGTTCAAGGAGTTCTCAAATGCGTCCAAGAAAATTGCGAAATCAGTGTTCGACACCGCATCTCAGGGAACAAATGGAGAGGAAGATCTGAAAGGAAGCAAGGATGTACTCAGCGTACTTCTCCGCTCAAATTTGAACGCGGATCCGAAGAAGGCTCTCGATGAAGATGAGGTGCTTTCCCAAATGGCGTATGTGCCATATGAGTTTCGTTTTTCTATGACTTATTTTTCCCCAAAAAAGTACAATTATTCTAGCAGGTCAGTCTTTGACTCCCATCTGACTTGGGATCATATACTGATAATGGTGTACAAGGACATGAGACAACCGCTTCGACCACAACATGGATCCTTTATGAGCTCGGGAAGTCACTTAAAGATCAAAGCAGAGTTTACGAGGAGATCCGAGAAATGCGAGACCGTATCGGTGTAGATGGAGAACCGACTGCTAGCGATTACGATTCTATGCCTTTCTTCAACGCCGTCATCAAGGTCCGTCTTATTTCTGACACAATGAATTTATTGACCATTCCTCCTTTCACAGGAGGGATTGAGATTACATCCAATAGTAGGCTTCCAATCATTGAACCCAATGAACGTTTACAATTTTTATGCTGATTTCTAGGTGCCTGCGCTTCTTCGTCAAGCAGCCTCCGAAGATGTCATTCCATTGGAATTTCCTGTTATTTCCAAGTCTGGAGAGGAAATGTCCCAAATTCCCATCAGCAAAGGTCAACGAGTTTCCGTATCAATCTCAGTCTATAACAGGTGCGTACAGGGTGTTACTCAAGAACGTTGTTTTATTCTGGAACTTCACAGATTGACCCAAGTATGGGGCAAAGACGCGAATGAATGGAACCCAGAGAGATTCTTCGACGAAACGAAGAAGGACACAACCCTTGGAGTTTACGCAAACCTGTGAGTGTCTATAATACAGTGAGAAGTCGGAGAGGTACTGATTACAATCCAATTGTCAGTATGACTTTCAGTGAGTATAACGCAATATAGTATTCCAAGTTGTATTTGTATTGACCATCTTCCTATCATCTCCCAAGGTGCTGGCGTTCGAGCATGCATAGGCTGGCGGTTTGCGTTAGTAAACCCTTCTTTGCATAACCTGCTGAACTCAAATATGATTTTAGATTGATGGAGCTTCAAGCAATCCTGTTCGGTCTTCTCGAAAACTTTGAGTTTTCTCCTGGACCTGAAGGCTTGGATGACATTCAGCGTGTGCCAGCAGGGTTAATGATCCCAATGAAGAAAGGTCATTGGCAAGATGGTATTCAGATGCCGTTGCGTGTTAGAGTTCGTAACTGAAGACAACCGTATATGACGAGCAATCACTCTTTATATGTACCCAAAGCATTCCGTGAATTACGTATTTCGTGTTGGAACGTGTTTGACGAGCGTATTTTGAGCATGAGTCCGGATAGTCTCAAACGGATTAGATGCGAATTGGGGATTGGACAGAATGAACGGGTGGCGAAGACGCTCTATTTTCCTATCGACTGCAGTCAGCATATCCACCAGCATTACTGTAACATGGTACACGAACAGTGCCTTTTTCCGCTGATAATCTGAAAGCGTGGATGCCCTTCCTTCGCCGATCTGACTGGATTTCACCTTGGACTGCTGTACTGATTTTAGAGTATCTTCATCTCCATCGACCTTCATTTGCAATTTGACCGCCTTTGCCGCATCTTGGGCTATAGTGGTCTGTGCTTTGCCATCGTCAACAGACTGAAGCACGTCTCGAATTTCGTTGAGTCCTTGGCCTATCTGTTCTCTGGCCTTTCGGTTAAGACGGCGCTGATGAGACCTCGAATACGGGGACTGGGTCAACTCGAGTTTTTGTAGAAATGCCTCCCGCTTTTGCTGTTGTCTGTCTTTTTTCTTCAAAGATGTGACAGATTCTGGGGCAGGCTCTGCGGATTGTACGACCTAGAGGCCGGTTAATCCTATGTACAGATAGTGGGGGAAATGCATTCACTAAAGATCCAAAGGCTTCTTTTTCTTGCAATTGGCCCTTTGAGCGAGAAAGCTTCACGGAGGAGTCGTGTAAGGTGAAGCGTTTCGACCGTTCTTTAGGCTAGGTTGAGTTCTTGGCAGCAGCCTATGGATGATAAGTTCATAGACTTACCATGGAATCTAGATGGATGAAATTTTGAAAGAGGAATTTAACACAGCCACTGTCCTTGAGTATTTTAACCCCTTATTCTCTTGTCGAGACAAGTCGTCGTATCGCAAAGCTATCTCCAAGTATCTCTGATATACCCGAATCTGCGATACTTGTCTTTCACACCCGCAGGAGTTAATAGCGAAGAAAACTGTGGGGCGTTTTGGGGCAATAGTACTCTCATGCACCTCACCCTACTGCCCCGAGACCTTTGAAACGATTCGAGCTAGAAATAATCACTGGACTTCAACTGCCCTGGAAACCGCAATAATGTACATGTACATGTGTACCGAAATCTCCTCTTCCCCTCTCCAACTTTACAGTCTGATAGGACGATACGTTAAAGAAAGTTGATATGGCCCTGGCGCAATCGTGCTTGTGACTTTCATTGGTCGGCTGTAGCAAGAACTAAATATCTCGTAAGCTGACTGCGAGGGGTAATGTTAGACCGGTACGGTTTAGGATGACTGGATCAAATGTCAAAGAGGGGAAAATCAAGATAAAAGAACCGTTGCGAACCGGAAAAAATGGTTGGTGAATTCGCCTGGGATGTCAATCTCATCCCCGTTCCTGTCCTTGGCCTTACCCAGCGTAAAGGCAGCTAGCACAGAGGCGATCGTGAGCCAAACAGTGTTATCAGCCATATAACGTCCAGCGCAGACTCTAAACAATATGATGATTATCTCCAAAAGGAACAAACCCGGTTTCGTGACGAACCGTCTTCCAAACCCATATGCATATATATTATCAATGCTTTCGAATGGGCCCGTAGGAGATTCAAGGTGACGCTCAGGTAAAAATTTGTCAGGATCCGTATGTACATTCGGGTTCCTATTCATGGCCCTATTCATCAGATTGTTCTGTCAGTCCGGACATAAAATATAACGCGCTGTGCACGAACCAAATGTTGGCCACAACCGCACATCCTGAAGGAGATAAGAGGTCAAAAAATCATAACCAAACATTCGAGACCCGGCGCAACTGTACCACCTTTTGGAATATAGTATCCACGGTAAAAATCATCTTCCATTGAGATATGAGGAAATCCTGTAGAGTTGATGAGTCAGATTTTGAGTGCTTGACCGAAGAAAGATTTGCCTCACCGAGAGGAACTGGAGGGTACAACCTCATGACTTCACGATAGATGGCTTCAACGTAGGGTAAATGCCGCCGATCCTCAAAGGTGGGTAATCGATCTTTGCCAATGACATTATCTAACTCTTCTTGTGCTTTGGTCTGTATGTCAGGATGGAGACACATAGCCAACATGAAGGAGGAAACGGAAGACATGGTCTGTTCATGTCAATATCACCTACAGTGGTCATACAGAGCTATAAAGGCCACAAACCGTGTCTATTGCACCTGAAAAAAGCAATTAGCCTTCAACAAGCACGAGGCGTGCCCAGGAGCTAGCCTACCAATAAAACTCATGGCACCCATTGCCTTTATTTCCTTGATATCTTGAGGCTTCTGCAATGCTAGTTCAACAATAGGTGACGTTCCAATGCCATTTTGCTAACAGCAAATCGGATAAGTATAGCCACAAAAAAGAGAGCAAAGATCCTCACCAAATTATTATTGCAGTCTCGAAAGGGATAGTGTCTACCTCTTTCACAACTTTTCCGCACTCACTTGCTATTCGTTTAAAGTTACATCCAGGGAACCAAGACGGAAGATAGATCAGAAACGGGAACCATTCATATGTAGGGAAGCTGCCATTTAGAAGTGCTTTCCCAAATGTATCTATTATTCCTGCAACCTTTTTCGCAAAAGCGTCTTCAGGTTCAATGTCAAGTCCATATAGTGCCTTAGGAATGACGCCGCGAGAAAGTCTGACAACAAGGATCATTGTCAATGACCTTTACACGATATTCAAATGCGCACCCATCAATATGTTTCATGGAGTCTTCAGGCATGAGCAGTAATTTGCGTAGAAATTCATGGATTTTGTCGTATTGAGCCGGGTAAAAGTGACTGATTGCAGCTTGACGAAAGGTTTGTTGAAAGACCCGCCTGTCCTTTCGCCACTTGTCAGAATAACACTACAGAAAGTGATTGTTAACGACAGAATTCATTCAATTGAAGCGACTTACCTCAACTGACAGCAAGTTTTCTCCCCCGCAGCTTCAGGGAAATTAATAATGAGCAAATACATGATATTACCAGACCACGGATCACAAATACGCACAGCTTCATTATCGGGGTCATTGCTCGATCTGAATATATGCGAGCACGCTTTTCCAAAAGGTCGATTGCAACTTCAGCGTTATTGGTTATCAGAGTATTCCATCTGGGAAGATAGATGAGGTCGCCTGCATCGAGGTTAACATATTTTTAATTCAGTGACCCTCAGTGAAAAGATTCACCATACTTGCTTCCCCAGTCTCTATACTTCACCCACGCATTGTGAGTTGGCATATTTGCAATTTTAGGTCCAGGTGGATGAATCCCCTTTGACTGGGATGGTGTACGATACATCACAAAGGCGACTATCAAGACTACCACCAAAGACGCAAGAAGCGAAGAAGATAGCGAAGTACAATACATGTCAGTGAGCACTGAGAGGATGGAATTTGAGATTTGGTTCATATTTTCTAGGTCATCTTTATGTATTTGTTTCAAGCGCTACACTCAGGATCAGGAGGTGAAGAGCAATGATTAAAATTCAAAATGGCTTGCAGCAAAGGACCGATGTCAGGAAGGAGCGGAGCAAGGTTACTAGCCGAAGATGCCGCTAAAGCTCAATTAATGAAACAAGGGTGTACGTACTGGTTTGCGTGTTTGCGTTTATCCTCAATCTCATCTACGCAGTATCTGCGCTGAATGAGTACCAGTAGCGTATCCCCCTGTTACAGAAGCTCCCATGTGGCCGTACGTGGTGTTGTCGAATTTTTGGAAGGAAATTTCAATAAACGCCCGTGGTCTGAGCCTTTTGACTCTTGAGGTTCAGCAAGCCACGATGGGATCGCAAGGATTCTGGTTCTGAATTTTACTGTTTGTCTAACTCGAGTCCTTCCGTCACCTTTCCAGCATGTGTTCACTTCTACTCACTTCAAAGATACGCTGTACAAGTAGCAGCTGCTGAATATTTGAATTGAGTTACCGTCCTTATTGGTAATCTAGATGTATGCGTATGAAATGGCCACTGACAGAGACTTCCAGAGGCACAAGTGATTGGCATCTACATTAGTCTAAGTGGCTTGATGCTGATACTACACTCGTGAGGTCTCTGATCCCCGTCCATTGTAGTAAGAGTCCAAAGGAACACAGTTTTCACAATTCAAGAGAAATTCTTGCAAAGTTTATTCATTAGTACGTATAACATGCATGTACTGCTCGATAACACTGCGAGGTTTTTCGAATTTGCCCAATGGGCTGTAATCAATATCTATTCCAAACGCCCTCGGACCTCCGATTTCAATGCCCCTTGCGCTAGACGTCCACCGTTCTGACCCCTGGATTCCGAGTACAAACACCAGCAGCCCATAGCGATACTCTGGGGTACCGATTGCCTCTCCGGTCAATGCATCACAAACGCAAATAAGGTCTGGTACGGATGCGATTACTTCTTCATCTCCTGAGTCAGACACAGCGATAGCAACAATATTTTCGTTCTTGAATGGAATCTTTAGCTTTCCTGTGAATTCTGTAGCTTTTTCTGAAGCACTAGCAAGACCATTTCCGTTCCCAGAAACATCTGCAGCACTGATCACAACCTCACCATAAGAATGACCTTTGACGGTCTTTCTTTCTACTTCGATAATCTTACCCTTGAACAGAATCTTTGCAGCCTGTTTGCCACCAACTTGTTCGATGATTGCCTCCGCGACGTGGTCAATATCGTTTCGTACCCGGCAAAGCGCTATTGAATGTCCGATGCGCCACGCGAGAGATAGAGTATATTCGATGACCCAGGTTTTCATATCTTTCCCTGAACAAGGACCTTTAGCACATCCGACGTGGCTCCCCATCTCAGAAAGAGCTGCTCGAAAGGCACGTTCAATTTGCCTTTCGCTCGTTGCTGAGAGCATTATCTGCAAGACGAAATGAATGTCAGAATTTTAGTACACACTTGAAGTTCAAAAAAGTATAACCATATGATTTCCATTTCCATCTGAGATTGCAGTAGGAAGGAACAGAGCCCGTTCTCCTTCCCAGACAACAGGTGTAATCTGCCATGAAACGGGATATGCACGGCCCATCCAATCCCCGTCAATCGTAGGTATATTCATGTTCGTAGATGCTCCTAAAATCAAGCCTGAATGGAGCATCGTGTTACTGGCCGTGAAGTTTGAACAAATCAAATACCACTTGCCCTGCAGCCCATTCCCACCGCCAATTTCCAGAGCGATTACAGCAGCAGGTTTGACACCAAGATAGTCGTATACGATATCTTGAGCTTCCATAATTCTATGTAGCTTGGTCATGGGAAAGATAAGAGCGCATGATCATCCAAACTTACTCATTTCCAGGAGGTTTCTCTAAGCTTACTGTTGGGCTGCCTTTAGCTCCGCCACAAGCAATGATATCCTCATTGCCCACCCATCCGGGTTCAACTATTCGAACCGTAGCCCCTTTCCGCATCATCTCTCGTAAACGGACAAAATGGGGATAAGGGGTACCACCGCCTCCGGTACCCAAGATATAACATCCAACAGAGATCCACTCTAGATCTACTTCAGATAAATGCCATTCATAGTTTGATGTTTCAGATAACGACGACTCAGTGGTTCTGGACCTCCCTGGTGTTGGAACAATGGTAGGAATATATGAGGCGACATCGAATGTGGATTGAGAAGGTTCAGGACTCGGAATGGATGACCGATTGGTAGATATAAACTTTTGCGAATATCCGGAAACAAACGATGTTTCTTTTTCAAGAGGGGAGGGAGTCGTGTTGGTGACGCGAGAAAAGTCGATTTCACCAATGGCTTTAACAATGATACGGCATTTGTTTGCAACGTACTGTATCCAATGCATTGGAACTGGGCAGACAGGATAAGTCAGCATCACGTACCGGAATCGGTATCGTGTCCATCTCCGCAATTTCCACAGTATCACGCACTGCTCCAGCGGTCACAGCTCGCTCAATAGCTATCTTAGACACATCTTGCAATACGGCTTGAGTCGTCCTCCCTTCTGTACTGAGAACAGTGTCAACTACACCTGACACGCGCGCCATAGCTAGCACAAACTTAATCAATGACCGAGTAATGCGTCCTCATTTGTGAAATACCTTACCGGCACCAATTGCATTCGCAACACCGGCATATTCAGGTATGATCACCCTACTTGCACCTTTGAATGTGAGCTTTTCGTCGTTCTCGGACGGTTGGACGATCATTGCGCCCCCGCCGACCAGCAATACTGGCACATCCTCAGCAGAAGTTTTCATTCGATCGATGATATCCTCTAACTTGTGTCTTGCGGTAGTTCGATAGACTCTTAGCAGCTCGTGTAAATCATAGTCTGTATCTTTGACAAGTCGATTCAATTTGTCTTGGGCAAGCTGTTTGGAACCTATGGATGTTTGCGAATGCTCCTGGGAAACAATTGCGTAGTCTGTAGTCGTAGGTACATCTCCACCAAACACTAGGGCGTGTTTGTTAATGAGGTTGCCTACCGAATCCGGGCCAATGGTGAACGTCGGTTTTGCGAAATTGTCGTGTTGAACGCGAACTATGGACCCTCCGCCAAAGCCAATACTGTGTGTAAGTTAAGTAAATCGTATCTTCATGAAAGAGCGAATACTACCTCTTAACATCCGGGCAGGAAAAGTTCAATCTAATTCCTGCCATCTCAGTGAAAGCTGAGGCTTGTCTGGGAAGCCCACTTGCAAGTAACATGCCAACATCTGAGGCAGAACTTGAAAAACCAAATGGTACATTGTTCAAGTTTCCTTACCTGTCGTGGTCCCTCCGATATCGACAACAAGCATGCTCTCCTTGTCGACATTCTCCTTGACTAGGAAGGCAGCTCCACACATAGAGTTAGTCGGACCACTGTTAAATGTTCTGATAGGCAGCTTGGCAGCATCTTCTGCCTTGAGAATTGTTCCGTCGTTCTGAGTTAAGAACACCGGACAGAAGAGTCCGAGGTGATGATAGATGGCAGACTGGAAGGAACAGATTGTATAGCGTGCAAACCTCAATATAGATGCATTCAATATAGCAGCATTTTCGCGCTCGACGAAGCCGAGATTGGCCACTGTAGCAAGAAAAAATTCATCATAATATCTCGAAGGACACTGCTAGCTCACTAACCTTCTTTCGACAGAACGACATCCGCTTCTGGATAACAGCTCTTGATCCATTCACCGACTTTCTCTTCCTGCCGTTCTCCCATGACATCCGCAGGCGAAAAGATTCCATTGACTACGATACTACGGATACCCAGAGACCGAATACGAGCACATTCCTCCTTGACCTGAGCCCTCTTAGGTTCACGGATGACAGAGCCGTCAATCTCGAGTCCACCGTCAAGAAATGCAGCATATACACAGATGAGATCTCGTAGGTCTGCCGGCCAATCAATTCCTGGAGGTATAGAGCGAGAAAAGGGACCACAGAGTCGAAGCACGGCAACTGGGTCAAGTCTGGATGGATCCTTTTCAATAACAGCATTGATAAAATGTGTCGTCCCAATAGTAACACTAGCAATCTCACTGATGTCGACGTTTGCATGTTTGATAAGGGCATTGATAACGTTCTCGATACCATGACTAGGATTGGACGTCGTCACGGATTTGTGCCAGGATAAGATACCGCGATTGGGGGAAGTTGTCGCAGAGGGGTCAATGAGACACGCGTCTGTGTTTGTGCCGCCCACATCGACGCCGATACGAAGAGTAGGAGCCATGAATGATTGTGTGGAGACAGAAGCATTTTGTTCTGGATGACCGTTATCATGAAAGCCGAAACCGGAGGCGCACACAGCATCACATGACGCTTTGTACAAGCCGGCAATGGGCCGACATTTTCATTTCATCCTTTATCAATGTCCATGATGTCTGTTCAGCCCGATGCAACACCTCTACCCGAACGCTCTTTGAATAATCAAGCTGTATTAGAGGAAGATGAATACACTACCGCTCTTTCGCATATAATTGCACGAGATTTCTTTCCCAGCTTGGTTCACCTGGATGCGACCAACGAATACCTCGATGCCCTCAACTCGCGCGATCCGCATCTCATCGGCGCCAGTGTGCGGAGACTGGAAGAACTCAACAATACTCCGATGCCTGTAGTCAGTCGGCGTGGACGAATGCCCTTACATACTCCGGGCCAAACACCATACGCTTTCGGTCCTTCCGATACACCTCTTCGACCGTCTCGCCCGGATGGCGAGCCTGCAGTGAAGAAACAAAAGTTTGATACCTCGCTTTCATTGGATAATTTCCAGGCACGCTATACATCGGAAGATAATTCCAGTTTCACGGAGATCCTTGACGAAGAGAACAGACAGCGGAAGGAAAAGTGGGCTTGGGCTTGGGATGCTCAGAAGCGAGTTGAGGAGAAGAAGCTCATAGCGGGAGTTGAGCGAGAAAGGATGCTACTTGAGCCTCCTCCAGGTTCGAATCCGGGAGTCAGAGAGAAGTTTGTGATAGAACCAGCGAAAGTAGTAGGTTTGATAAGTTCTGGTGGCAGTGACGAACAGAAAGAGGGAGAGATTGAGGACAGTGGTCAAGCAACGAAGGAATTAGTGCTCAGTAAACCGAAACAAGGCGAAGAAGAAGACGAGATGGATGTGATGGCACCAAAGAAGGATAACCGGATCGCGGGTGTCGACGGATGGAAATTCAAAGCTCGGAACTCGCTCATGTTCCCTCCTGACGCCGACTCTTCCCCTTACCATCACAAGCCCAAGAATTTACCTCCGGTGCCTAGTGGTGAAGAAAGGTCTATATCTTATGGGAGCACTCGACTTGCGGAGCAGGAAGTGTCAACCGATGTCAATAGGCCATTGAGTGAACCTTCAAGTCCAACCAGGAGTAGAATCATGGCTGCCATCACTGGAACGCCATGTATGTGTTGCATGAGATTTTGCTTGTTTTCACTAACAGAATTTTGCAGATCATCCCAGAGACCCCTCATCATCATCTACGTTCCCCCTAGTCCCATCTTTACCTTCCCCAACACCCGAACAGCTAGGTCCAACAGCTGTGAAACAACTCATGACATGGGGAACTTTAAACGCGACACCCCGAATCATATCTTCTTCTGACGATCCAGCCTTAGACATTCCAACTCCAAGTACTCCATTTCACATCCCTGCTCCGTCATCTCGTGAAGCTCTTTCACATAAACTTTCCAACAAGGCTTCGAAGAGCCTTCGTGCCAAAGCAGATCTACTTGGCTTGGGTGGCGCGACACCTGGAATAAGATCGTCGTTGCAATCATTCAAAACGTCCGCAACGGCTAAGGGAAACATGGGTCCACCCTCGTGGACACCTGCTCCTCGACGTTCATCGCAAGCCGCAGGGAATTTGACACCTGCTGCAAAACGTTTGCTTGATAGGACAATGGGGACGAGTGCTCAGAGAAGGGCGGACGTTATGGAGATGACTGCTGGTTGGTCGAGTGCTAGGGAACGAGATATGAACAAAGTTAAATGGACACCGACTCCAGGGAAGGGACGGTGACTGTATACGTATTAGGCAGAAGGTACTTTATAGTTCAGCCAATGTACTGCATGCGCATCTCCATTTATTTAGGCAAGGACTAGAATATGAATACGTCGAGCAAAATTACAGGCTATGATTGTGATGACTCGGAAACCCTACGTTTCTTCTTCGAAGGTTCATCAGCTGTGTTGGAATCAGTTTCCCAAGATCTTGCTGTCTTGGTTCCCTCATTTGCAGGGGCGGTGACCTTGCGAATTTCGGTTTTACCCAAAGCAGCTTTCTTTTTTTTCACCACAACGCCTTTTAACGACGGTTTCTTTATATCCTTCTTCACCATTGTTGGCGGCTTGGTATCCTTCTTCGGGACTGACGGTTTCGCTGTAGAGGAGGAGACCATTGACGGCGGCGGCGCATTGGATTGTTGAATACGAGCAGCCACAGCTCTAACGATGTGTCAGACGATCAACAAAACCTAGGTGAAGATGCAGTACTTACTCCTTGAAACCTTTGACCTCTTCACCATCTCTGTCCCTTCTCAATTTCTCCTCGGCTTCTTCTTTTTCTCGTAAAGAATCGAGGAACATGATCTCGTCCTCCTCAAGTGCACGAAACTGGTTAGCTACAAACATTGATTAGCCTATTAATTGTAGCCTATTCGATTGTGTACAGACCGAGCTTGGACTTTTCTTCCCATTCTTCCTGCTTCGCTGCCCTGTTGGCTGCAAGTTTCTTGAAAAGAGACCAAAGCGGCGTCACACCAGAGGGAGAAGGAAATGTCAATACGCGATGGAATGAGAGCAGTCTAGGGTATTACTTCAGCTAGACTCCTGCCATCGTATGCGTCTGCCTGAGGTTGAGGTGGAGGTTCTTGACCTAATCTATGAGATATTGGCGGTTGATTTCGATAGTTTTGGCAAAAACGAAAAACAGTACGGACCTGGCGTAGGCAGCCTTCCATTGTTCATCTCTGCGAGCCCTTGCTATCTCGATTTCATCTGAAGAAACAAAGCGAGAGCCCACTGCGCCCATGGAAAGAGAGGGTATAGCGGCGGAATCGTCCATGGTGGTGTTGAGTAAAAAGGTTGATAACCTATAGGCGCCCGCTGTGAACTGCGAACCCCGCAACCGTTTTCTCATCAACTTTCGTTCCTTTCTAACCCTTTGACGATTTTTCTGGCTATTCTACTCTCACCACCATCGTCGTCTTCGTCTTTTGGTCGCTGTCGGCCATCTTCGATGCGATTGGCTAGACTGTGACCAAAACGGAAGCTGATAATTCTTCCTTTTGGAGTACCGTTTCTTGACACTTGTCTATGACGAACCCCAGACCGCTCTCATTACGCTCGACACCAAGTGCAAAGGCCGTCAGTACGTTGAGTATAGGACAGCAACTGCCACCTATATCAACCGTTACTACCGTTCCTCGTACGCATTATCTACAATTTTCACTTGAGTGTTTCTGATTTCAATCTGGTCAGCTTGGGCCAAAGATGAGCCACCGTCTCCACAGGAAGAAACCTCTACATCTGCATCTCAACTACAAGCTCATTCAACATCGACTAACGACGTAGCCTCCTTCCGCTCTTCACAGTATGGAAAGCATCAACGAGAGGGTTCAAGCAGTCTTAGTCGATGGTTTGCATTCACAATGCCTCGCCAGGGAGCCAAACCACCGCAAGATGACGAGGCTACCCCAATCCGAGAGCTTCACAGAAAGGCGTCCACGTTCAGGGACAAACGTCTTTCATGGCTGGCGAATACGACTATACGAGAACCGCCCCCCTCAATCTCCAAAGAAAAAAATACTGCAGATACGGAACGAAATGGGGAAGCTAGACCAAAGCGAAGAGACTGGAATCTATCGATATCCATGCCCACCCCTCGTGCTCCCTTTACCGTAAATCAATCTAATTCACCGGGCTGGGAGACTCCATGGACATCCCGTGTTGGCGCGCAAGGTCCCTTTCGTTCTCGATCTAGACATGACGAAGGATCCAGATATGGGGATGAAGAAAACTCGGGGTTGAGCGGTTCGAACGATGATACAAGATGGGACAGTCGAAGGAAACGGTTAAGGATCTTCTTGCTCAATAATCCCTATGTTCCATTGGTAGGACTGTTCCTCACTGACCTTGCCCCTTTGTTATTTATATAAGTTTTTTCAGCTCTTCCGTTTGATCAATATGTTTTTTACTGCCGGAACACTTGCTGTAGCTATCCGTATTCGACAATGGGAGAAACGATATGGGGTCATGGGTGTTGTCGGTAGCTCACCGTACGTATAACGCTATGCTCTTCACCACTCAATCTATCCTCAACCTTTGACAGGACGTTGATAATCATCTTTGCTCCTCTCACTCTCGTACATGTCATTGGTGCAATTTACGTGCGTAGATATCGCATCTTTCATTTCCCCAAATCATCCGCTGACAGCGAATGTTCTGCTCTAGCTTGAATACTTCGGCCGTCCTCTCGGCCTATGGCGTACATCCGCAAAACTCGCGCATACGCTTTCCGAAGTCCTCTTTATCTGCGCTTGGTCCGCCGCACTCTCCCTCTGCTTTGACAATTTCTTCACTTCTCTCATTCCTTGTGCCTCACCTTCGGCTATCTCATGGTACGACAGCTTACCTCGGCCAACTTACAATCTGCCTACAGTTGAAGGTAGCGTTGGAGACGTGCTATGTGACAGTCAACTGGCGTTGATGTGCTTAGTATTCGTGAGCCTAGTGATGTATTGCACAAACTTGGTGATCAGTTTGTACCGGATCTTTGAAAAGGTGAAATACCTTCCCGGTACATCCCTCGGATTCAGGAATAGATAGGCATCCTTCTACTTCAGTTTCTGTTCATATGTATGCGCTACCCTCTCCTTACCTGCGAAACATCCTGCTTACATCTCCTCTTCATTGGGCTGTTGCACCCGTTCCGCTATTCATTTTCTGCATTTCTCTCCCTTCGGCATGCAATTTCCTGCAGTCTCTTCCAGTCGTTATTCCTTTTGCGCTCTCACTTTTCTCGTCTCACCATGGAACAGTTCTATACCAGCGCAATGGCAGCAGTCACTCCTTCACACTGTAGTTGCTATGTATCATATGTGTATTTTTTGCTACCCACTACGATAGCTTGACGATAAGGCAAGAGCTTTTACATCTTAATCACTAACAAATATCCTCTTAGCGGATATTTTGCCTGATATTGAAGAATTCGGTCCAAATTTCGGCAATGCCAAAAGCAAGCCGGGCTAAAATTCGGTTGGTTCAAAATTGCAGCTGAATGGAGGGATTTCAGCTCAGCTTTCAGTAGAGAATATATGTATATTGAATGTACAGCTTTCGGTAGAGATGACAGCCTACATAGTAACAAAGCGCGAGACTCATATCATTGGCAACATCTAGTCTCTACATAAATTAACTAAGACAGTTCTATTGTGAGTGTAATCAAAACGAGCAGCATGAGATACTATAGCATCTAGAGTGATCACGTCTGCTTCCTCTCGCAGCGTCGAGGAATAACTTTTAGCTGAAAGATGAGGGTATCGTGAGAAGGGATCGTATAGGTGTTTAGGAAGGCTTTCGAACGGACGAACGTGTAATTCAATCGTAGAACTACCCGCCTTGTTGACGTTCTGAATCTCCTGGATTACACCCGCAATAGGTTTTTCATTCTGAAAAGGTCGATAGATGATGGTGGCGTTGCCGGGATGTGTTTTTGAACGAGAAAAATTTGCATTATCCCATTTCACATGTGCACATTGTGAGCCTTTCTGTGTTGGGTTTTCCAATTTGGCCGTCCCGTTTACTGGTTTGAAGCACTGGTCGAACATTACTTTGAGCTGGCGAACAGCCTCTGGACAATTAGGACGACAAAGCCAGCGACGGATATTGGCTGTACGAGTTACAGATTTGATAATTGTGGCCTCCATTTCACCTGTTAAAACATCTATAAGCTTCCGGAAGAACAACGGCAGAAAACGTACCTCCAATGTGGTCGTTTGTGTTGATTTTCTGGAGAGCACCGATAAGGCGTTCGAATGGAAAACACCACCATGACATGACAGGTCCAAACAGAAGCAGAAAGTCAAATATGTGACCAGCTGCATGGATATTTGCATTGATTTTACCTTCGCGAGCGCGAGGGAAGACCGTTGTCAAGCCTTTGACCCATTCAGCATGATATTTACGGTATAGGTTAGCACGACGGGCTGTCACTGAGTAGAGGAGGGCTATGATGGTAGCCTGAAAAAGAGCCATAGTATGGTCGAGGATCTTTAAAAGGCGTCCTGCCTTGGAATCATCCTCGGGAGGTGCAGAGCCATCAGCATCACCCCATCGGATAATGAGGGCAATAGGGAGATAGAGTGTGCTGAGTGTGTGCCATTCCTCAGCTTTCACAGAGCCAGCACTCTTCTCACCAAAATTCTTGGGGACTGAGTTAACCCATGCAGCACGGATCGTATCTTGGATAACCCTCTGGATCCACTTTATAGTTTGCTCGTCTCCAGTTTCCGCGATGAAATCTGAGGAGTCGAGAGGTTGCTTGAGCCTCTAAAATCAAATAATATTGAATTGACGCATGAAAAATGACTGAGAGAAGAAACGCACCCAATGAAGCAACAGTGCAATCAGATGGTTTTTCTGAGAAGCGGCTTTTCCTGCAGGAAAACGAATGGTGTCGCGATTCTTTTTCTTGGACTTTTCTTTACCACGTTTGACATAAAGCGAAGCAATCTCCGGATCTATGTCGTCGAGGGACTGTCAGCGACTCGCTAGCTCACAGGATGCCAGGCGTCACACAACAACAAAAGATCAAATGAGGATGTATAGCGGTGAGGATAGAGACCTCCTAATACTTGTCTAGCTACCGAGGAGAATAGACGAGATCAGAGATAGAGA